>JAWWLR010000167.1:12797498-12814551 GCA_035041075.1 Acraspis erinacei
CGTACGATTTAGGGGGTCTCGAAACGTGAACATTTGACCAAAACTGGTGGCGGCGTGGGGGGGGGGGGATTTTTCACAAATCTAATACCTTCTCTGATGAGAATGTCAAAATTTGAAAAAAGCTGATAAGAATTCTAATAGAGTAACATTATTTAAAGATGTTGAAATATTATGCAATAAACAAAACAAAATTTTGTAAACAAATTATTTGTTGAAAAAATTTTTCTACGATTTTCCATAATTATACGTTTTTTCAAGTTACATTGCAAGATATTTGAATGGAAACAATTTTATATTAATAACAATTTCTCTTAAGATTATAATTGTTGATATTATAAACAAATTTAATGAACAAATGCAGTAATCAGGCATTTTTCGATAGAAAAAATCATTTTTTTCGATGCGTTTTTTCTTAAATTAGGAACTTTATGATAATTTTACAAAAATGTATAATTTTTGATAAATCCTATAATTTTTTTAAACAAATGCATTATTCGGGCATTTGAGACAGAAAAATTCGGGTTTTTCAATGCCAGTCTTTTCAGTTGGGAACTTCATGACAATTTTAGCAACATGCATAATAAGTTGATAATTTTTATGATTTCTTTAAACAAATTTAATGAAAAAATGCATTAATCAGGCATTTTTCTACAGAAAAATTCCTTTTTTCAATATCAACTTTTTAAATTAGAAGATTATTAACTAAGTATGATTGGTAATGAAATTTTCATTAAGTTCCCAATTAAAAACACTGACATCGAAAAAAAAAGAATTTTTCCATCGATAGATGTCCGAATAATGCATTTGTTTATTAAATTTGTTTAAAAAATCATCAAATTTATCAACTCATCATGAATGTTACTGAATTTATTATTTGGTCCCAATTAAAAGTATGATGTCGAAAAAAAAGAATTTTTCCGTGGAAAGATGTCCAATAATGCACTTGTTTATTAAATTTGTTTAAAAAAATCATAAAATTGATCAAATCATCATGAATGTTTCTGAACTTATTATAAAGATCCCAAGTAAAAGTCTGACGTCGAAAAAAAGGACTTCTCTGTCTACAAATGCCTGATTAATGTATTTTTTTATTAAATTTGTTTTAAAAAATCATGAAATTGATCGAAGAAAGGATGAATTTTGCTGAAGTTATCATGAAGTTCGTAATTAAAAAAGTTGACATACAAAAAAAACGAAATATTTCTGTCGAGAAATGCCTGGTTAATGCACTTTTTTATTAAATTTGTTTAGAAAAATCATAAAATTAATAAAAAAATTATGAATTTTACTGAAATTATCATGAAGTTTCTAATTTAAAAAGTTGACACAGAAAAAAAAGAATATTTCTGTAGAAAAATTCCTGATTAATGCATTTGTTCATTAAGCTTGTTTAAACAAATCATAAAATTTATCAACTTATTATGAATGTTGCTGAAATTTTCATGGAGATCCCAACTAAAAAGAAAGACATTGAAAAACCCGATTTTTTCTGCCGACAAATGCCCGAATAATGCATTTGTTTATTTAAGTTGTTAAAAAAATCATAAGATTACTCAAAGAATTAGGAATTTTGGTAAAATTATCATAAAGTTCCTAATTAAAAAAATTTACATAGAAGAAACGAATTTTTCTGTCGACAAATGCATGATTAATGCATTTTTTTATTAAATTTGTTTAAAAAATCATAAAATTCATAATAAAAGGATGAATTTTGCTGAAGTTATCATGAATTTTGTAATTAAAAAAGTTTACATACCAAAAAACTATTTTTTTGTCGACAAATGGCTGGTTAATGCATTTGTTTATTAAATTTGTTTAGAAAAATCATTAAATTAATCAAAAAATCATACATTTTACTGAAATTATCATGAACTTTTTAATTAAAAAACTTCACATAGAAGAAACGAATTTTTCTATCAAAAAAAACCTGATTAATGCATTTATTTATTAAATTAAAAAAAAAATTATTAAATTGATCCAAAAATTATTAATTTTGCTGAAGTTATCATGATGTTCCTAATTAGAAACGTTGAAATTGGAAAAAACGAATATTTCTGTTGAAAAATGCCTGATTAATGCATTTGTTCATTAAATTTGTTTAAACAAATCTTAAAATTTATCAATTTATTATGAATGTTGCTGAAATTATCATAAACTTCCTAATTAAACAAATTTACATAGCAAAAAACGAATTTTTCTGTTGAAAAATGTCTCATTACTGAATTTGTTCATTAAATTTGTTTATAAAAATCATAAAATTAATCAAAAAATTATGAATTTTACAGAGATTATCATGAAGTTTCTAATTTAAAAAGTTGTCACAAAAAAAAAGAATATTTCTGTAGAAAAATTTCTGATTAATGCTTTTGTTCATTAAATTCGTTTAAGCAATTCATAAAATTTATCAACTTATTATGAATGTTGCTGAAATTGTCATGAAGTTCCCAACTAAAAAGATTGGCATTGAAAAAACAGATTTTTTCTGCCGCCAAGTGCCCGAATAATGCATTTGTTTATTAAATTGGTTTAAAAAATCATAAAATTGATCAAAAAATTATGTCTTTCTAAAGTTATCATCAAATTTCTAATTTAAAAAACTTGAAATAGAAGAAACGAATTTTTCTGTCGACAAATGCTTGATTAATACATTTGTTTATTAAATTTGTTTTAAAAAACTCATAAAATTGATAAAAAAAAGGATGAATTTTGCTGAAGTTGTCATGAAGTTCGTAAGTAAAAAAGTTTAAATTAATGCATTTGTTTATTAAATTTGTTTAGAAAAATTATTAAATTGATAAAAAATTATAAATTTTGCTGAAATCATCATTAAATTTTTTATTAAAAAACTTTGCATAGAAGAAACGAATTTTTCTGTCCACAAATGCCTGATTAATGCATTTGTTTATTAATTTTGTTTAAAAAAAATATTAAATTGAAAAAAAAATTATCAATTTTGCTGAAATTATCATTAAATTTTTAATTAAAAGCTTGACATAGAAGAAACGAATTTTTTTGTCGACAAATGCCTGATTAATGCATTTGTTTATTAAATTTGTTTAAAAAAATTATTAAGTTGATAAAAAATTATGAATTTTTCTGAAGTTATCATGAAGTTCCTAATTAAAAAAGTTGAAATACAAAAAAAACGAACTTTTCGGTCGAAAAATGCCTGATTAATGCATTTTTTAAATCAAATTTGTTTAAAAAAAGCATAAAATGGATCCACAAATGATGAATTTTGCTAAAATTACCATAAAGTTCCTCATTAAAAAAAAATTTCATCGATAAAAACGAATTTTTCTGTCGAAAAATGCTTGAATACGGCATTTGTTTATTAAATTTGTTTATAATACAACCAATTATAATCTTAAGAGAAAATTTGTTTAATATAATATTGTTTCCATTCGAATTTCTTGCAATATAACTTGAAAAAACGTATAATTATGGAAAAGCGCAAAAAAAAATTTTTTAACAAATCATTTGTTCATACAATTTTTTTTATTTTCTAATATTGGAACATCATTAAATAATGTTACTCCATGCAACTTAGGCGATTTCAACAATTTTCCTGTTATTCACGATAACCAGGAACGTCAAATAGAAAAAAAAGCCATTTTTTCCTCATATTTGTTTATTTATAAAAAAATTGAAAACCTAATTCAAAAATCAGGCTCGTCACCACTCTTAGTAACCTTGCCAGCCTTTTTTCAATTTTGAATCAAAAAAAGTTATTTTTTCCCCACTGTGCGCCGCGGGGGATGTGCAATGTTCAATCAGGCGTGACGAAACTGAAAGAACCTAGAAAAATACAACAAAGTTTCGAGACTCTCGATTTACAGTTACCGTCAGCCCCGAAACGGACACTAAATCCAGATTCGACTGTACTAATATCGTGAGAAGTAAATTCATCGAAAGCTGATCAGTAGGTACTCCTTATTCCATCCACGTATTCTGAACAAAAGTATTTGGCGTGACCAGGCATGCAGCCGCCATCTTGAGGGTGCGGGAGATTCTTTATTGTTTCAATAAGCACGGCACGGTCCGGTCTTATTAGCGAAATAAACCTCTTTAACGGTCCTCGCTGCTGAGCATTTTCTTCCCCGAAAAGGGTTCGAGGGTGAGAACTGTTTGAGAGAGAGAGAGAGAGAGAGAGAGAGAGAGAGAGAGAGAGAGAGAGAGGTGGGTGAGCTGGATCGAAATCAAAAAGAAGGAATGAGAGAGAGGAAATAAGAAAAGTCGCGATAGTGAGTAGAAGAACGAAAAAGGGCCGGGGGATTCTTGAAAGAGTTCTCTTTCAGAGGAGACCAAAGCAAAGGGAGAATCGATAGGTTTTTCCGCGGGTTTCCATGGAAACCGCGAAGCGAATCGGACCTACAGGCGATAAGTGACGGAGACGCGGCGTGGTAAGAGCATCGCCATTCCCGTAATTCACCTTCAACTTCCTTCTTTTTCCCCCCTTTTCCCCCTTTTCTCTATCACTAACCCACAGTACGAATCAAAGTCCTCGAAGGGAAAGCCTGGAAAAGATTCTTTCCGATTAAAGGAAAATTGAGCAGGAAATATTTCGTTAAACTTGTTTCTTTATTTTTACATCTCTTTTCTGCCGTGATTTGAGAAAACACCGTTAACTTCAAAAAACCGAAAAATGAGTTTTTTATATCGTTGCATTCGTGAATAAAAGATACACCTGATTTAATAAATAGCTTTTCCAAATTGTTCATAACTTTTTAAGTAATTATGGCCAAATTTTTGGAAAACGCCTTTGACTGCATGATTTGGCGACTCGTGATTTTGGAGAGAGCCGTACTGCCGTGATTTGAGAAAATACCTGTAACTGCAAAAAATCGAAAAATGAGTTTTCTATGTCGTTGGAATCGCGAAGAAAAAATGCACCTGATTATTAAAATAATTTTGTCCATACTGTCAACAGCGTTTTAAATCATTATTGCCAAACTTTGGGAAAACATCTTTACCTGCAAGATTTGGCGAGCCGTGATTTGGGAGAGTGCCGTACTGCCGTGAATTGAGAAAACACCGTTAACTACAAAAAGCGAAAAAATTATTTCTTTTTATCGCTGGAATCGTGAAGAAAAGATACACCTGATTATTAAAACGATTTTTCCAAATAGTTCATAACTTTTAAAATAATTTTTTCAAAATTGTTGGAACACGTCTTTAACTGCAAGATTTGGCGAGTCGTGATTTGGAAGAGAGCTTTACTGCCGTGATTTGAGAAAATACAGTTAACTGCAAAAAGCAAAAAAATTATTTTTTAATCGTTGGAATCGTGAAGAAAAGATACACCTGATTATTAAAATAATTTTTCCAAATTGTTAATAACTTTTTGAATAATAATTGATAATTTTCCGGCAACGCCTTCAACTGCAAGATTTGGCGAGTCGTGATTTGGGAGGGTGCCGTACTGCCATGATTCGAGAAAAAAACGTTAACTGCAAAAAATTGAAAAAAGGTTTTTTTATATCATTGGAATCGTGAAGAAAAGATTAACTGATTATTAAAATAACTTTTCCAAATTGTTAATAACTTTTTAAATAGTAATTGTTAATTTTACGGCAACGGCTTTAACTGCATGATTTGGCGAGTCGTGATTTGGGAGAGAGCCGTACTGTCGTTATTTGAGAAAATACCGTTAACTGCAAAAAATGATTTTTTTATATCATTGGAATTGTGAATAAAGGATACACCTGATTATTAAAATGATTTTTCCAAATAGTTTATAACTTTTTAAATAATTTTGTCAAAATTGTTGGAAAACGCCTTTAACTGCAAGATTTGGCGAGTCGTGATTTGGGAGAGAGCAGTACTGCCGTGAATTATGAAAACAACGTTAACTGCCAAAAACGTAAAAATTATTTTTTTTTTATCGTTGGAATCGTGAAGAAAAAATGCACCTGATTATTAAAATAATATTTTACATACTGTCAACAGATTTTTAAATAATTATTGCCAAACTTTGGGAAAATGCCTTTAACTCCAAAATTTGGCGAGCCATGATTTGGGAGAGAGCCGTACTGCCGTGAATTGAGAAAACACCGTTAACTGCCAAAAGCGAAAAAATTATTTCTTATTTATCGTTGGAATCGTGAAGAAAAGATACACCTGATTATTAAAATTGTTTTTCTAAATAGTTCATAACTTTTAAAATAATTTTTTCAAAATTGTTGGAAAACGCCTTTAACTGCAAGATTTGGCTAGTCGTGATTTTGGAGAGAGCAGTACTGCCATGAATTGAGAAAACAACGTTAACTGACAAAAGCGAAAAAATTAATTTTTCTATCGTTGTAATCGTGAAGAAAAAATGCACTTGTTTATTAAAATAATTTTTCTATAAATAAATAAATAAATAATTATTGCCAAATTTTGGGAAAGCAGCTTTAACTGCAAGATTTCGCGAGTCGTGATTTGGGAGAGAGCTGTGCTGTCGTTATTTGAGAAAATACCGTTAACTGCAAAAAATCGATAAATGATTTTTTTATATTTTTGGAATCGTGAAGAAAAGATACACCTGATTATTAAAATGATTTTTCTAAATAATTCATAACTTTTTAAATAATATTGTCAAAAATTTTGGAAAACGCCTTTAAGCTGTACTGTCGTGTTTTAAAAAAACACCATTAAATGCAAAAAATCGAAAAATTAGTTTTTTGATGTTGTTGGATTTTTGAAGATTCCGAGGGATTTCAAAACGATTTGAAAGATTTCAAACGATTTGAAATATTTTAGGGTATTTTAAAACTCCAAGATTTTTTCATCCATTTCAATAAATTGAAAGAGTTTCAAATTAGAATCATTTTGAAGGATTTCAAAGTGCTTTATTTTTTTCCACGACTTTTGAATCGATTTTAATAATTTCAAGGGTTTTTTAAGGATTTCAAACATTGCATGGTATTTTTAAAGATTTCAAAAGATTTTAAAGAGATTTCAAAGATTTTAAGGGATTTCCAAGGATCTAAAAGATTTTGAAATATTCGAGGGTATTTTAAAACTCCCAATATTTTTCAATCGATTTATATAATTTAAAACTATTTTTAAAGGATTCTAAAGATTTCAAAGGACATAAAAATATTTCAAAGAATTTGAAATATTTTAGTGTGTTTTAAAAGCCCATTGTTTTTCAATAAATTAAAGGGATTTTAAATGTCCCCAAAGATTTTATGAAGTATTTAAAGATACTAAGGAATTTTTAAAAGATTTCAAGAAATATAAAAAAAATTTGATTAATTTTAAAAAGAATAAAAAACTTTTGTTTAACTTTTTAAAACTTTCCCTCAAATCTTAAAAAAATAATGAATCTTAAAATCTTTCAAAAATTTATTAAAAAGCTTCTAAAGTTTTGTTCGAATTCTTCAAAATGAGTTTTTTCCATAGTTTGATCTTATTTATCTCTTGGACAATGTAAAAAAGTTATGGAATTATAGTATGGAATTTTGATTAATCCGCTAATTATTAATTATTCAGTTTTTAACATAAAAACATTAGAGAATTATTTTCATTGAAACTTGCAAATAAGTTTTTATTTTTATTTTTATTTAAATTTTAAATTACATTTCTGAAAATTGTATTTATTTATCGCATTTTCAACTATTCCAGGAAAATTTTAGGTATATTTGCACATAATTTCGAAATCAGAGTTCAGATACTAATTTTGCGTCGCAAAACTTTAAAATAATAATGTATAATAATAATAATAAAAATATAATTTAACATTGTGAAAAACATCAGCCAATAATAATTAATTAATCTGTTCATAACGTAAAAAAGCATTCAACTATAATTTACATTTAGATATTGAAATCATTTTTGTTATATATTTATTTTTTCTTAATTTTCATTTTCATTTCTGGAACTTTGATTTATTTGTATCCCTTTACACTAATTTCAAGAAAATTAAAATGCATTTTAATATAAATTAAAAAAATGAATGCATTATCTTATTATGCTAAGGATACCCAATATTCAATTATATAACCGTTGAATAAATAATAAATTTATGTTACCTAATTTTCAGAAACTAAATTTTAAACTGTATTTAATTTAATATTTGGAAAAAATTAATCACCTAATAATTAATTAATTATTTCATAATATCAGAAACATCAAACTATAATTTTCACTGAAGCATTCAAATAATTTTTACTTCATATCTTTTTTTTTTAATTTGAACTTTCATTTATAAAAGTTTGATTTATTAATTACATTTTCAACTAATTCTATAAATAATAAGTTTTTCTTGGATTAATTAATAATTATTTAATCAGCTCACGACATAAAAATTATTAAACAATAATTTTATTGAAACATTCTAATTTTGGACGACTGAAAAATCCCGAATAATAAAATGCACGAATAATAAAATTCCCGAAAAATAAAAATACTGAATAGTAAAATTTCGCAAATAATAAAATTACCGACAGAAAATTGCGGAATTATAAAAGATCAGAATTGGAAAATTCCGAAATATAAACAATCACAATTTTTTATAAATATGTTTTATTGATTACAAATACAATAATGAATATTTATTTTTTTTAAATTATTGTTAATGTTTAAAATTGACGAAGTTTGTTTAATGTGCATATTATTTCAAAAAATAGAAAAAGCTTTCGAAAAAATCGAATTCTAATTTTATAAATATATTTTTGAAAATTGTTATAAGGTATGATGAAAACAGTGGGTGATTGTTTTGGGAGGTTCAAGGGGCAAATTTTGCAAAATTTATAAGGTGTAAAAAAATCCAATTATTAAGTTTTAAAAATGTGAATTTAGCTTCCTGCTGTAAGCTAAATATTCCCTCAAATACAAAAAAATCACCCTTTTTCATCATACCTTATAGCGATTTTCAAATAAAATATATGCAAATTTAAAATTCAATTTTTGCGAACGTTTTTTGTATTTTTTTAAATACTATAAACATTTAAAAAATGCGTCAACCATAAATATTTTATTAAAAATTATTTTTATTTTAAATTCAAACAATAATTTTAGAAATTTTAAACATTAAAAATAATTTATATAACAAAAATTTCATTATTGTATTTGTAATCAATCAAATAGATTTATAACAAAATTTTAATTGTTTAAATTAGGAAATTTTCTAATTCGGGAATTTTATTATTCTAAAATTTTATTATTCGGGAATTTTATTTTTTGTATTTTTGAGTCGTCCCATAATTTGTACATTATACTTTCTTTAAATTTGAAAATGCATGTCTATATATTTAATTTATTAATAACATTTAAAACTAATTCATAATGTAAAAAGCAGCAAAAAATTATTTTTGTTGAAAAATCAAAATAATTTTGACCCTATATTTTGCTGAAAATTTGAAGCAAACAAAATTTAAAAAAAAATTTTAATCATTCCATGAAAACTTAAAAAACATTGGACTTTAATTTTGAAGATTGAATTCAGATAATTATTTCACACATCCAAAAAAATTTCAAAATTATTAAATTGTAATTCATTTAATTTTATTATGAGAAAAAAATGAACTAATTATGCATAATAATAATTCATTACAAAATGACAGCTGTTATTGAAAGTAAAAGTAAAAAGACAAAAATCGAAATAATCATTGGCGATCGATAAAAGTAGAAATCGACTTTTTTAGTTCGATTACGTTTAAAAAAGAGGTCACTCTAAATCTCGACGAAAAGAAAATTTACACCATCCCGATAAACAGATGCATTGTTAATGTATCTTGTTGATTTTAAAACTCAACTCAAAAGTATTTAAAATGTATTTAAAAAAAATTTGTTTGCATTAATCTTAGTAATCTTCTAGGTGTAAGGTTAGTTTCATACCTATACCTTATTTACCGAGAGAATAACCTACAGGCGGACTAAATTACGTCCACTTTGCGCAGCTATGAAAGCCTTTCTTAAAGAAACTTGACCCGCACGCTGACTGAAAGTCATAAAAAAATGAGTGCCTGCTTCAACATTGGACACTTTCGTCCAAACAACTCCTTCTGTGACAGTATCCTCGCCCAAATATGTAAATATGAGCGTCTGTAGGTTATTCTCTCGGTGAATGACGTATATACTTTGTTCACCGAGTGGGTAACCTACAGACGCGCATCTTTACGTATTTGCGCGAGAATACTGTCAAAGAAGGACTTGTTTGGATGAAATTGTCCAATAATGAAACAGGCACTCCATTTTTCATGACTTTTAGAGAGCGAGCGGGTCAAGTTTCTTTAAGAAAAACTTCCATAGCTGCGCAAAGTGGACGTAATTTAGTCCGCCTGTAGGTTATTCTCTCGGTGAATGACGTATATACTTTGTTCACCGAGAGGATAACCTACAGACGCGCATCTTTACGTATTTGGGCGAGGGCACTGTCAAAGAAGGAGTTGTTTTGACGAAATTGTCCAATAATGAAACAGGTACTCTATTTTTTATGACTTTCAGAGAGCGTGCGGGTCAAGTTTCTTTAAGAAAAACTTCCATGGCTTCGCAAAGTGGACGTAAGTTAGTCCGCCTGTAGGTTATTCTCTCGGTGAATAAGGTATAGGTATAAAACTCACCTTACACCTAGAAGATTAATAAGATTCGTGCAAACAAAATTTTTTTTTTAAATACATTTTAAATACTTTTGAGTTGAGTTTTAAAACCAACAAGATAAATTTTTAACCTAAGAAATGAATCTTTAACTAAAATTATAAATCTTCGAACAAAAATATAAATTTTTAACGAAATAATTTAATTATTTACCCAAAAGATTAATTTTATACCAAAAAAGACTCATTTTTAAGAAAGTACATGAAAATAAATCTTCAACACCAAAAAAAACTAATATTCAATTAAATAGTTTTTTTCATTAAAAACTTATTTTTAACCAAAATTATAAGAATTAAATTTTCAGTTAAAACTACAAAATATATCTATTTGAACTAAAAACAGATAGATTTTTCAGAAACCAAACTAGAATACTTCAATTTGCAGTTAGAAAAATAAATTTAAGAGAAACGAGTTTTCAGCCAAATTAATTAATTTTACACTAAAAATATAAATTTTCACGCAAAAATGGAATAGTGACATATTCACATAAAAAAATTAATTTTTAACTAAAAAGAAATGAATTTTTAATCACAATTATCAATTTTTAACAAAAAATATGCAATTTGGATCAAATAGTGGAATTTTCAACCCAAAAGATGAATTTTCTATACCAAAAAAAATTGTACAAATATTTTTTTTCTCAACCAAAGAAACGAATTCTTAATAAAAATAGAATAGTTAAATTTTGTACCGACTAGAACTTTTTTTGACGACAAATATTACATTTCTATCAAAAAAGGTCAATTTTCCAGAAAAATTGAATAGTTAAAGCGAATTTTCAACCAAACTGATAAATCTTCAACTAAAGAAAAATTTTCTAACAAAAATGAAACACCTTAATTTTTAGTTAGTAAAATAAATTTTTCACCATAAAAGAAACGAATTTTTAACAAATAGTTAAATTTTCACCTAGAACAAATAAATAAATTTTCAACTAAAATAGAATATTCAGTAAAAAGCTTAGTTTTCCATAAAATTCAAGGAAATTTTCAAGAAAATATAGTATAATTTTCATCAAAGGAAGTTGAATTTCTATAAAAAAAGATATATTTTCGGCAGAAAAAGGGCCAGTTACATTTTCAGTTAAAAAAATTAACTCTAACTCAGAAAAAAACTAATTTTCAACCAATAAGATGAAGTTTCTACCAAAATAAATCAATTTTTAAGAAAGTATTTTTTTAACGAAATAATATTCTCCCGCAAATTCGAATTTTCAATAAAATACAGGAATTTTAAAACAAATAGTGAAATTTTCAACTTAAGAAATTAAATTTAGAATCGCGCATTTATAAGTTAAATTTTCAGTTAAAACACATAGTTTTAAACAAAATATTTAAATAAAAAAAAAAAAAAAAAAGATTTGTTAACTAAAGTGATCAATAATGAACCGAATAAATGAATTTTTAACTAATTTGTTCCACTTCTGACTAAATAATTGAATTTTCAACGAAAACTGAAAATTAAGTTATTGTTTACAATTCTTTTTTTCTGGTTAAAGAGTGAACTGGAATCTTCTTTGGATAAAAATTTAACTATTTTTTTTAAGTTTTTTTTTTGTAATTTATCTGGTTTAGAAGAAGTTTCATCTTTCTTGAATAAAAATTCAATTCTTCGGTTGAAAATTCAACCTTTTTTTAATAATTTTACCTTTTCGATTTTAAAACTCACCATAATATACCATAATTCGATAAAAATGTAACTATTTGGTAGAAAATTCAAAAATTTTGTTAAAAAATTATACTTCTGGTTTGAATTAAATTGTTTAAAAAAAGTCAGACTTTTTTTAAGTTTAATATTTTGTTGCCGATCAAACAAACTGAAATATTTTCTGGTTGAAAATTCACCATTTAAAAAAATTTTGTTCAAATTAAAAATTCAGTTATTTTAAGAGAAATTTTGTATTTATTGGGAAAAAAATTCAAATTTTTTGTTCACTATTCAACTGTTTTGTTAAAAATACATACTTTTTAGTTGAGAATTCTACTGTTTTTTTTTTTAATTGTACTATTTCATAGTAAATTTATTTTTTGTTTAAAATTCATATTTTGTTGTTGAAAAACGACTGAATCTTTTCTGGTTGAAAGTTCAACTTTAAAAAAAATTTGTCGTTGTTTATTAAAAATTCATTTCTCTTAGTAAAAATTTAATCTTTCTTCTACAAAATTAAAAATGCAACTATTTGATAGAGAATTGAAAATAGTTTAGAATTGAAAATTAATTTTTTTGTAGAATTTAAAATTTTTTTAATTCATATTTTGATCTTCAAAATTCAATTGGAATATTTTTTGGATAAAAAGTGAACTATATTTTGAAATTTTTCAAAATAAAAATTCATCTAGTTTAAGAGAAATTTTATTTTTTTATATAAATGCAACTATTTAGTAGAGAATTCAACACCTCTGTTAAGAAGTCCTTTTTTTGTTTAAGATTCGTCTTTTTGGATTTAAAATTCAATTTTTTTGTGGAAACTTATTTCTTACTTAAAAATTAATATTTTGATCGTGAAATGTCAATTGAAATCTTTTTTAACAAAAAAATCAAATAATTATTTAAAAATTCATCTCTTCGGTTGAATGTTTAACTATTTTGTTGAAATCTAATCTTTTTTAATTGATAATCCAACTACTTATGTAAAATTTAAACTAAAATGTAAAATAATTAATTTTTGTTTGAATGCCTTTGTTTTGTTTAAAATTAATTTTTTAACTGAAAATGTAACTTTTCGATTTTTTTAAAGATTTATCTTTTTAGTTGAAAATGCTTCTATTTTTAGTAAAAAATCATCATTTTCTGAGTTGAAAATTCCATGTTCGTTAGATAAAAATGCATCAGTTTCTTGTCATATTTTGGTTTAAAAAATAAATTTTTTATTAAAAATTCGTCGTTTGGCTTCAAGGGTCAACAATTTAGATAAAATTTTTCGTTTGTTATAAATTTCGTCTTTTTGAATTGAGCTATGTACTACAACATTTTTTTGTTGGCAATTTATCTTTTGAGGTTTCAAATTCAACTATTATCTTCAAAATTTAATTATTTTTAGGAAAATTTAAGTATTTTTCTGAAAATTCATCTTTTATTGTAGAGAAGACATTTTTTTGTTTTAAATAAATTCATAAATTTGAAACTTTTAAATTTGTATCCGAAATACAATGCTGCGGTATTTCAATTTTAATGATGAAGAAATATTCTAAATTAGTCCAGAAATAAATCAGGGAATTTTGAAAAGAAACTAGCAAAAAATTTCTTAAAACTAAAAATTACGTACAGTAAGTAAGCTGGTGGGGGGGGGGGGGGGGTATAAATATTTTGCGAAGGTCTTCTACAGGAGGGAGGAGGGCTCATAAATAGGGTCTAGAATTTGTTACGTAATTTAAGTACGGTCCCTTATTTATTATCCCAAATTTTCAACTCGACGGGGTCACGTGATCAACTCATCGGATGGCCTTAAGATGATTAAATTTGATCGAAAATGTTTTTTATCGATAAAACAAAGTGAACAACTGCACTGGAATGTGGCATCGAGAAATGATCGAGTAGTCAGGAGGTTGTACATTTGTACAAGTCCACCTGTCTGTTCCTCTCTTCCTTTCTCAAACCCTCGCTTTCGACTTTTGCAACCTCTCACCAGTCCCTCCGATCCCCCAAGGTATCCTGAGGATCGAACGGCCATCTTGTGGATCGTTTCTCATCTTTTACGAGCACTCTCCTTCTCTCTCGCTCTCCTAAAAAAGCTAAGAGTGCCTTCCACTCGACCGCTGCCACCGCGATGTCGTTCTGCTTCGCAAACAATTGAATGTCGCTGGTTTATTTTCGGAAGCCTTAATTTCATTCTCGAGAGAGAGTAGAAGACTTTACTACAAGGGAGGGACTTTAGCGGCAGGGCCGCTCAAAAGTTCATTTTTAAAATCATTACCTTCGGAAAAATAGTGTCGTCTAGAATCTGGCCATCGCCCGGACTCGCATCCATACCGCCTTAAGTATATTTGGAAAGCTTAGGATTTTAATTTATTCGGTTTTGAAGCGGCGATGCCCGACTCGCATTCTGACCTGCTTGGGTTACCCCCACCATTACAGCGAGGATTAACGCGCTGGATGCAATGGTGGGGGCAACCTTAGCAGGTCAGAATGCGAGTCGGGCATCGCCACCATTGCATCCAGCGCGTTAACCCTCTCTGTAATGGTGGGGGTAATCTTAGCAGGTCAAAATGCGAGTCGGGCATCGCCGCTTCAAACCCGAATAAATTAAAATTCTAAGCTTTCCAAATATACTTAAGGCGGTATGAATGTGAGTCGGGCGATGGCCAAATTATAGATGATACTATTTTTCTGAAGGTGATGATTTTAAAAACGAACTTTTAAGCGGCCCCGCCGCTAAAGTCCCTCCTTGTAGCAAAGTCTTCTACTCTCTCTCTCGAGAATGAAATTAAGGCTTCAAAAACTATTTTTTTAAAGAATACTTAAAAAGAGTTTAAAACAAAAACAAATCTGGAAGTTTAAAATTTGGAATGATCCTAAAAATTTATGTTTTGAGTAACTGCCGAAAAATTTGTATTTGTTTATTTAAACCTTTCATAAACAATAAAACTGTTATATTTCACCAATTATTTTCGAAGATATATTATTTTTAGTAAGATTTGCAATAATTGGAAAAATTAAGGAAAAGACAACCTTGAAAATACGTAGAATAAAAATATTTTGTTACAAAACACTATTTTCCATAATGAGTTCTAAACTGAAAACGTTAAAAAAGTGAATAATATTAAAGATAGTAACATTATTTAATTTTTAAATTTGTACCGTGTAAATGAAAGAATATAATCATAATAATAATTAAAAAATTTTAAATTAGAAGTTAAATTCATTTTATTTTAAGATGTCAAAAATCAATAATTGTTGAATTGTTATTTATATATCAAAATTTGTTTTCAAATTTTCTTAAATATTCTTTTTAAGTTATTTTACTGGAATCTTAAGTATATTTTTTATTATCTTGAAAGGTTTAAAAACACTTTTCGAGATACTTTTAAGATTAATGATGTAGCTAATAAAAAAATAGTCCAATTTTCTACCCAGAAATATGAATTTTTAATAAAAATTTACATTTAAATTTTAAAAAAAGACTTTTTAATACACGAATTTTTAACCAAATAATGGAATTTTCAATCAAAAAAAGGGAAATCATAAATAAAATAGTTAAATTTTAAGTGTAAAAATTAATTTAAAAAAAGAAGAATTTTCAACTAAAAATATTTAAATTTGCAACCAAATTAACATTTAACTAAAAACTTAAATTTTTATCCAAGAAGATTCAGTTTGAATTTTTAACATCAAAGTATAAGTTTAAAAAAAGATTTTTTTATCAAAAATTTTTTTTTAATCTTCGAATTTTAGAGTAATGAACTCCATGGTAAATTTCTAAGATACCAAAAAAAGGCACAAAAACTTCATTTTATTGTCTGGAATCTGGAAAATGAAATTTACTATTTCTGTTTACAATGTCCAGTTTATTTATCTTTTATCTTAGAAAATTAATTTTAAGAGAACATTTAAGGAGATATCAAAAGATTTACAAAATAAAATTTAATTTTAAGTAATTAAATTTAAGAGATATTTAGAAACTAAAAAAACAAAAATAATTTAACAGTTGAAAAGATTCTGGGAAAATTTTAAATAATTTTTTTGTTTCAAAAATTATTTTTTAAATAATACTTAAAAAGAGTGTAAAACAACAAAAATTTTGGAGGAATAAATAAAAATTGAACAATTATTCATTAAAAATTTGGAATGATTCCAAAAATTGTTTAAGAAAATATATATTTTTTAATATAATTAAAAACACTTTTATGTTTTTAAATGATTTTAAGGTTTTAAGATAATAAAAAAATATATTTAAGATTCCTGTAAAAATGTTTAATGATTATTCTTTTTAAACAATAATTTAAAAAGAATATTTATCCAAATTTCAAAACAAATTTTGATGTATAAATAACAATTGAACAATTATTAATATGTGAGAACTTAAAATAAAAAGAATTTAACTTCTTATTTAAAAAGTGCTAATTATTATTATGATTATATTCTTTCATTATTCAATTTTCAAACTAGTACAGGGTAAATTTTATAAAATTTAAATTCTGTGTGTGTGAAACTCAATTTCTTAAAAATCTTTGGATGGTAAAATTATTTTCTTTCAAATTAAAAGCATTAATAGTTCAATCATTTTAAATTTATAGAAAATTTTCGTAGACGAATTATTGCAGATTGATACATCAAAAACTGGCGATGCCCGACTCGCATTTCGACCTGCTAAGGTTCCCCCCACCACTGCAGCGAGGGCTGACGCGCTGAATGCAATGGTGGGGGTAACCTTAGCATGTCAAAATACGAGTCGGGCATCGCCTTTGCCGTCGGATTAAAGATTAGAGGCGGTCATTCCTGACATCCTAAAATTAGTGTCCACTGTATTTAT
>JAWWLR010000167.1:12868390-12882042 GCA_035041075.1 Acraspis erinacei
TTAAGGACTTTCAAGGATCTTGATCAGCTTTTATGGGGTTTTACGGGATTTCAGAGGATTTCAAAGATTTCATTATTTTTAAGGAATTTTGAGATCTGTGGAGAGTTTGTTAAAGATTTCAGAAGATTTCAATAGAATTCAAGATTTTTAAATAGATTTCAGCGGATTTCAATGGATTAAAAATATATCCAAGGGTTTTAGAGAAGGAATAAAATAAATGTCCATACTTAAGGGATTCATTAGAACTAAAAAAAAAAGATACAGTTTTAAGAAATTTCAACATTTTTAGGGTTCCTTAAATCATTTCAACGGATTTGAATTCGTTTAGGGTTCTTCAAAAAGTACGATAGGATTTCACCATATTTTATGGAAAATAAATATTCTATACCATGTTTAAAAAATAGTTAATTCCTCAATTTCATATTTAAAAAATGACATGCCTCTATTTTACAATTATTTTTCAAAATCTGTGCTACACTGATAAAACGGTTTAGATGTCCCAACTAAACTTTTAGACGGATTTCACCCTCCAAGAAAATATGGCTGTGTCACCTAAATTTCTAGCTGTTTTAGCTAAACTTGCCATCTGGAAATTACCTAGCGAATTTATCTAGATTACTTCTAGATAGATAATCTAGCTAAGACAACTAGAAATTTAGGCTAAACAGCAATATTTTCTTGGAAGACGACGTCCAGCTAAGCGTTTGGCTGTGAGAGCTAAACCATTTTTTTCAGTGTACTATTTACACTATTTTAAATCACTCAAATCAGTCCAAGGTCTGCGTTGGCTTACAGTAAACTTCCACTGATTCAAATTGATAATAAAAGTGTAGAGTCGCAGATTTGTTAAATAATCAATGTGCTAAAGGTTTTAGGGGAGGACGGATTGGTTTATAAATAGTAAGAAAAAGATAATATAAAATTCGTACAGAAGGTCTTATTTTAAGAAATCGAAGATCATCTAAACCCTAATGGGGACATTAGAAACTCCATTTCTATTTAGATTTGGAATTGATTTGTTTTAGTATTTAGATTTGGAACTGTTTTAAGGGAGGGACGTATTGAGAAAAGAAGAAAAAGACAAAGTTCAAAACATGTAACTCGGAATGGAAAGCAATGGAACATATGGGGTTGGTTTAGAAGAAAAAATAAGATAAAGGAAGCTTGCAAGAGAATGTGGTAAAGGTTTTAGGGGAAGGTGTATTGTTTTATAAACAGAAAGGTTAAGATCGTATGAAATATGCACAAGGTGATTTTTAAAGAAATAAGAACTCATATAAAACGTAATGGGGACATTAGAAACTTCATTTCCATTTAGATATGCAATTTATTTATTTTAGTACTTAGTTTTGGAAATGTGTTAAGGGACAGCTAAACGTTCAGCCGTGAGTGCTAAACCATTTTTTCAGTGTACTATTTACACTATTTTAAATCAATCAAATCAGTCCAAGGTCTGCGTTGGCTCACAGTAAAATTCCACTGATTCAAATTAACAATAAAAGTGCAGAGTCGCAAATTTGTTAAATAATCAATGTGCTAAAGGTTTTAGGGGAGGATGAATTGGTTTATAAATAGTAAGAAAAAGATAATATAAACTTCGTACATAAGGTCTTATTTTAAGAAATCGAAGATCATCTAAACCCTAATGGGGATATTAGAAACTCCATTTCTATTTAGATTTGTAATTGATTTGTTTTAGTATTTAGATTGGGAACTGTTTTAAGGGAGGAACGTATTGAGAAAAGAAGGAAAAGACAAAGTTGAAAATATGTAACTCGGAATGGAAAACAATGGAACATATGGGTTTGATCTAGAAGAAAAAATAAGATAAAGGAAGCTTGAAATAGAATGTGGTAAAGGTTTTAGGGGAAGGTGGATTGTTTTATAAATAGCAAGGTTAAAATCATATGAAATATGCATGACACTTCATTTCCATTTAGATTTGGAATTTATTTATTTTAGTATTGAGATTTGGGAATGTGTTAAGGGACAGCTAAAAGTTTAGCCGTGAGCTACACCATTTTTTGAGTGTACTATTTATACTATTTTAAATCAATCAAATCAGTCCAAGGTCATCACTGGCTCAGAGTAAAATTCCACTGATTCAAATTAGCAATAAAAGTTTAGAGTCGCAGATTTGTTAAATAATCAATATATTCTATATTTGCATAATCTTTAAACATCGATATTCTCTGAAGGAGAATGCTAAGTGCGGAGTACTTTTTCTTCACCTGATCAATACCACTTGAGACATTACCTCAGCAAAGATTGGAGAAGGAGGTTTACACCCTTTTTACACCCTCTCGCTTTCCGCCCTTGTATGACTTCGCGGAAACATGAAATGCTCGAACACTTAAAGCATTCGCCCTTAGTTCTGGAAGCTCCATCGTCAGTTTATCTACTTTCCTGCCTTTTATCTGCAGTTCTTAGCGCACATAAAACCTACTCCCTCCTGCGGATTTGCCCACCAGTTTACTGAATTTCCCGAACTGATATTTCAAGAAAAAAGGAAACAACGAACCAAATTATAGGGAAATTGCTACCTCTAATATGATACAATTTTTATCCAATACGAAACTATACGCAGAAAAACCTGTTCGTTCGGTCTTAAAATATCACCTTCTGGACATATTTTATATTATCTTATCCTTACTAATTATAAACGATTACATCCTCCCCTAAAACCTTCACAAAATTCTCTTAGAAGCCTCCTTTATCTTATTTTCGTTTCTAAATCCTTGCTATATATGTTCCCTTTTTGTCCATTCAGAGTTACATATTTTGATCTTAGTCTTCTCCTTCTTTTCTCAATACTCTCCTCCCTTAACACATTTCCTAATCAACATAATAAGCCATATAAATTCCAAATCTTAATGAAAAATGAGTTTCTCATGTCCTCATTAGGGTTTAGATAATCTCCGATTTCTTAAAATAAGACCTTCTGAACACATTTTATATCATCTTATTGTCACTATTTTTAAAACAATCCATTATCTCCTAAAACCTTTATCACATTCTTTTTCAAGCTTCCTTTATCTTACTCTTTCTCCTAAATCCTTTCCATATATTTCCTCTTGTTTTCCATGCCTAGTTACATATTTTGATATTCTTGCTCTCGTTCTTTTCTCAAGATACCCTCCCTAAACATATTTCCAAATATAAATACTAAGCTAAATAAATTCTAAATCTGAATGAAAAAGGAGTTTCTAGTGTCCCGATTTAATAATAATAATAATAATAATAATAATAAAAATAATTTTTGAGATCTTTAAAATTCCCTGAAATCAGTTTAAAAACATTAAAACGCATTGAAATATGTCTAAAGCTCTAAAATCTCGTAAAATTGGTAGAAATCATTTAAAATACCTTAAAATGATCTCCGATTTCTTAAAGTAACACCTTCCATGCTCCCTTAAAACCTTTTCTAAATTCTCCTGCAAGCTTCCTTTGTCTTATTTTCTCTCCGAAATCTTTCCCATATATCTTCCCTTCTTTTCCATTCCTAGTTACATATTTTTATCTTTGTCTTCTCCTTCTTTACTTAATACTCTCTTCCCTTAACGAACTTCCAAATCTAAATAATACAATATATAAATGCCAAATCTAAATGGAAATGGAGTTTCTAATGTCCCCATTAGGGTTTAGAGACACGTCCGCATTTTTTAAATATCAACTTCTGTACACATTTTATATCATCTTATTCTTACTATTTATAAAAGAATCCATCCTCTCCTAAAACCTTCCTTTAAAAGCTTCCTTTATCCTATCTTCTCTGCTAAATCCTTACCATATATGTTCCCTTCTTTTTTTATCTTAGTTGCACATTTTGGTCTGTGTCTTCTCCTTCTTTACTCAATACACTCTTTCCTTAAGACATTTCCAAATCTGAATACTAAAGCAAATAAATTTCAAATCTAAATGAAAATGGAGTTTCTAATGTCACTATTAGGATTTTAATGGTATCCGAATTTTTAAACTAACCCCTTCTGTACGCATTTTATATTATCTTATTCTTAATATTTATATACCAATCCACACTCCCCTAAAACCTTTAGCACATTCTCTAGCAAGCTTCTTTTATCTTATGTTTTATTCTACGTGCTTCCCGTATATATCCGTTGCTTTTCTCTTCCTAGTTACATATTTTGATCTTTGCATTTTCTTTATTTTCTCGATACATTCCTCCCTTAACAGATTTCCAAATCTAAATACTAAAATAAATAAATTCCAAACCTAAATGAAAATGGAGTTTCTAATGCCCCCCTTAGATTTTAGATGACCTCCGATTTCTTAAGCTAATCACTTCTGTACGCATTTTATATTATCTTATTCTTACTATTTATAAACCAATCAATCCTCCACTAAAACCTTGACCACATTGTCTTTAATGCCTCTCTTATCTTATTTTCTCTCTTACTACATTCCCATATATGTTCCCTAGTTTTCGGTTCCCTGTTACATATTTTGCACTCTCTCTTCTCCTTCTTTTCTCAATGCACTTCTCCCTTAGCACATTTAAGAATCTAAATAAAGTTCTTCTTATCCAACTTCTCCCTTTCTATCTCTTTTTAAAATAATTTGGATGAACTTCCTTTTTTATGTACACACAATTTATTATATTAGGATTCTTGAATCCCCATCCATCATTAAATACCTTTCTCTCTTCCTAAAGAACTTTTTTCTTCTTCTAATTCTATCACCCTTCCTCTCCTTTCTTTCACCTTTTTGGAACACTTTTTAACAGATTCCTCTCCCTTCTCCTCTTTAGCTTCACCTAAAACCTTCACGCACATTTTCCTTCTCTAATTTTTGTGAAACTTTCTCGCATCCCTATATCTGTTTCTTTACTCTTCCCGCTATTTTTATCCGTTCTCTTATATCAACTTTATGAATTTTTACTTCTTCTAGCTACTTCCTTCTCCCAGTATATATATTTTTCTTCGTCCTCCTTTTCTTAACTTCAGTCTTTTTCTCTTTTCTATATTCACATTTCAATTTTTCCTCTCTAAGCATTTGTTTTCCCATCACAACTGTTCTCAATGATTTTTTCCTAATTTCTTCTTTCAAGTTTGAGATTAAGATACTAAATTAAAGTGGGTTCAGAGTTCAACCTTATCTTAATCCCCTCACAAACCAGAAATCTCCTACTTGATCTGCTTTCTTTACCTTGCTGTTTTCAATTAAAAAATTTCTGATACTATCTTTTTAAACTTTCTTTTATCCCCTTTTACAAGATAACTTTTTACATCTTATCTCAGTCCAATAAGTGTACTTTCTCGAATACTACCTTCCAAACCTCTTCCTCATTTCTAGCTTTCTTCGCCTCTTTTTCAATCCTTTTACTTTCCTTCTATTATTTTAACACAAATCTCAGTATACTCATTTTTTCCTCCTATATTTTTCTGGGGCACTTTTCTTTTTTCTCCATTTTCTTTATTGCTTTTTCAATGCCTTTTTCTTTTTACTTTCCTCAACCCATCCAATTTGACTATCTGCTTCACCAATTTTGTTTTTTTATTCCCTTTAGTACTTTTTATGTCTTCTATGATTATTTTAATCTCCTTGTTTCCTGCCCCATTTTGATATTCATTACCTTTTCCTTAAACTGTAATTTTTTTCTATTGTCCAATCTCCTGCTCCCGTTCTTTTTAAAACACCTTTGCTCGGTTTGGTTTATTCCTTATTGTTATTACTTCTTCTGTAAATCTCCATTTATACATACCTCTACTATCTTCCTCCTCTCTCCACTAATCCTTATCCTGTTCTGCTATTTATCTTTCTGTTTCTTCTTTAACCCCATTTATATTTTTCCTTGTTATAAATTCCTTCCCTATTGACATCACTATTTTTTCCATTCTTCTACCTCTTTTATTCTTCCTCTTTGCATTTTAAACCTGTACTCTATATTCGCTTGACAATCTTGCACTTACTCTTTCTTAGCTCTTTTTATCTAGGCACATGTTCATATTACTACCACCTCCCACTGTTTCAAATTCCTCATAATTTCGGTATCCTTTCTTTTTAAGTCTATTACATTTCGCTAGCACATCCTCCCATCTTCTCTTCTTTCATTTCTGATCTATTTGTATTTCCTAATATATTTTTTTTTTTCATCCCATTTTTCCTAAGCCTGTCACTTCACTTTTGACTAATTATTCCTTTTCGTCGTCTCAATCCCACCATATACCTTTTATCTGTATTCTCCCATACTGACCCCTTTCTTTCCATGTCAAATAGTATTCTTCTTCACCTATCTAAACCTCTTACTCCCTCTTCTACCTTCGCATCTATCCTTTTTAGCCCCTCTCCCCCTTCCCCTCCCCTCTCCATCTCCCTCTCCCTCTCAATTCCCTTTCTATTCTCTTTATTATTCTCAACCACTTCTTATCCCCCAGTCCATTCTTACATCTCCAAACTCTTAGTTTAAACTTTTTAACTTCTCTTTCCTACTTTTCAACTATGCTTGAAAATTCATCTTTATCCAGTTTTTTTTTAATGATGTGTTTTATTAGAAGGTCAACTTTTGTAGTAAAAAATTAATCTTCTTGCTTGACAATTCAATTATTTGTTTGACAAATAATTTTTTTGTGCAAAATTAATCTTCTTGCTTGAAAAGTAATCTTCTTTGTTGAAGATTGAACTATTTTTGTGAAAAATTTAACTGTTTCGTTAAAATGTAATTTTTGTGGTTGGAAATTCATTTTGTTTAACTGAAATTTAAATAAATCAATTTTTACTTTATCTTTCTTTGTTGAAAGTTTATCACTTGTATTGAAAAGTCTTTTTTTTTGGTTAAAGATTAACCAATTAGTTTAAAGTGTAATTATATTATTAAAAATTAATTTAATTTATTTTTATTATTTTTTTTTTGGTAAATTTTAACTATAACTTCTATTTTTGGTTGAAAATTTATCTTGCCAGTCGAAAACTGAACTATTGTTTGAAAGTTCGTATTTTTTTGTCAAAAATTAATCTTCTTAGTTTAAAATTAATGCTTTTAGTTAAAAATTCTCCACTTTGTTCAAAATTAAACAATTATGTTTAAAAGTATATTCTTTTTGGTTGAAAAATTAATTATTATTTGACTGCAAATTCACTGCTCGATATAGTAAATTATTTGATTTATTAATTTGAAAATTTATTTGTTTAAGATTCCTCTTCTTTGGTAGAAAATAATCCTTTACGGTTGAAAATTCAAATTGTTGGCAGAAGTTCAATTATTTTCTTGAACCTTCAAAAATCTTGGTTAGAAATCGAAATTTTTTGTTGAAAATTCATGTGAGCCTAGATTAGGCGGATTAATCCGCCATGATTTTATGAAATGGAGCACAGAACAAATTGGGATTACAAGACGTTGCAGGTAATAGTTAAAGAAGGGTTATTAGTCAGCTAATTAATCCAACAGGGGTAAACTTTCCGTGGTGAAAGTTTACCTCAATTTTGTGTACCCGCTTGCGTTTATCCTGCTAGACCGATTACTTGCAACATCTCGTAACCTCAGTTTTTCTTTGAGAGTAATCCTATTCAATCTGGAGTAATTAACTAATCCACAGTATAATCCGGTGTAATCCACTTCTGCCGGACTCAATATTGAGGAGTGTTTTCCCGTCGGATGAAATGAACATGGTGTAGATTTTGGTTCTTTACTCTCTTTAAATTAAAGCCAGTGAAATCTTACTGGTTGAAAGAGCCAGAAGTGTTTTACTGTCAATCAGTAAAATTTCACTGGTTCACTCAGTGGAATTCTGTAATTGGTTTAATCAGTGAGGTTCACTGGTATGACAACTAGACTTGAGGTTCATGTTTTTCAGTAATGTTGTTTTATTTGAGTTGCTTACTGGTTCATCCAGTCAAAGTCAGAAAATCACTGGTTCACCAGTGAAAATCAAAAATACTGATTCAACCATTAAAAATTTCACGGATTCAGTTTAAGCGAGTGCAAAATCATTAATCAATATCTGCGTGGTAGATTCCATAAGTTCGCAGATGAGGGAGATTACTGGCATCGTACTTAGTGCTCATAATGTTTGAAGCGATAAATAATGACTCCGCACCGAGCAGAGTGTAATAATATAATAACGAAATATATTGTCCTGACCTGGAACATGAAAGTCACGCTAGGCGTTTCTGTCCACCTTATTGGCCGCTGCTAGCTTATCCCGTGAATTAAAATTAAGTGAACAACACTCACTCTGTGAGAAGTACGACCTGTCGACTGCCTCGAGGCGACGCTACGTAGTTACAAGTCGAGCAATTAACCTCGTTAATTCACCGCCATTCGTCCTTTTTATTCACTCACAACACTTTATTTCCCATTTTTTTAAATTAACTAATTGGCAAATCATCGCCCTCGTTAGTCCAATATTTCCAAATCCTTCGCGACAATTCGCACTTCAGGTGTGACCTATATCAGCACCCTACAGTTTCAATAAACCCTTACCGTAAATTACGTAATTACCCAGGGAAAAACAACTCTTAAAAATACGGTCCAACGGAGGTGCATTACTCTCGATTATATCGGATTGCGCTGGATTAACTCTATATAGAGAATTAACCTGCTTTACCTAAGATTACTGCCGATTTCTTAGGATTACTCTGGACGACATAAAATTGCCGTGGATTTCTGGGCCTGTACTAGACCTTGCGCCCACAAAAAAAGGGTTTCGTAGCCTATCAAGGCATAAATTAGGAGCTCAAACCTTTATCTTCAATATTTTCCGTCCTACGTATTCCCCCTACTTTTCTTTTCCTTCCCTACTTTTCTTTTCCTTCCCTACTTTCCCTCCCTACACTTCAAACTTTGCTTCATCTCCCTTCCGGAATATCTTCTAGATAGATAGCATAGGATAGAATAGGATAGCATAGGATTAATCTGGACTACATGAAATTGTGGTGGATTCCTCTGCCTGTACTAGACCTTGCGCCCACAAAAAAGGGGTTCGTAGCCTATCAATGCATAAATTAGGAGCTGAAACCTTTATATCCAAAATTTTCCTTCCTCTGCTCCCCCTACATTCCCCTACTTTTCCTTTCCTACTTCCCCTCCCGGCACTACAAACATTGCTTGACCTCCCTTCCGCAACATCTTCTGGATAGATAGCTTCGGATAGTATTGAATAACATAGGATTACTCTGGACGAAATAAAATTACCGTGGATTACTCCGCCTGTACTAGACCTTGCGCCCACAAAAAAGCGGTTCGTAGCCTAACAATGCATAAATTAGGAGCTCAAACATTTATCCCCAATATTTTCCCTCCTCTGCTCCACATGCATCCCCCTACTTTCCTTTTCCTTCCCAACTTCCCCTCCCTGTACTTCAAACTTTGCTTCATATCCCTTCCGGAACATCTTCTAGATAGATTGCATAGGATAGTGTTGAATAACATAGGATTACTCTGGACGAAATAAAATTACTGTGGATTACTCCGCCTGTACTAGACCTTGTGCCCACAAAAAAAGCGGTTCGTAGCCTATCAATGCATAAATTAGGAGCTCAAACCTTTATCCCCAATATTTTACCTCCTCTGCTCCCCCTACATTCGCCTACTTTTCATTTCCTACTTCCCCTCCCTGCACTTCAAACTTTGCTTCACCTCCCTTCCGAAACATATTCTAGGTAGATAAAATAGGATAGAATAGGATATCATAGGATTACTTTAGACTACTTAAAATTATGATGGATTACTTCCCCTGCACTAGACCTTGCGCCTACCAAAAAATAGTTTCACAGCCTATTAAGTCGGAAATAAATCCCTAAAAACTTCCCCTCTAATATTTTCTCTTCTCTAACCTCTACATTCACCTACTTTTTTCTCCTCTTCTACTTCCCTTCCTTATACTTTAAACTTTGATTTACCTCCCTCCCGGAACATTTTTTAAATAGATAGCATAGGATAGAATAGGAAATCATAGGATTACTCTGGACCAGTTAAAATTATGATGGATTACTCTACCTGTCCTAGATATTGCGCCTATAAAAAAAGGGTTTCGTAGCCTATTAGGACGCAAATAAATTCCTTAAACCTTCCCCTCTTCTACTTTTCTTTCTTTACTATCCCTACATTCCCCTAATTTTTCTTTCCTCTCCTTCTTCCCCTCCCCGAACTTCAAAAAATTCTCCCCCTTCCCCGTCCGGAAGAGCTTCCTCATCTACGCCTCCCTCTCCTCATTTCCCTTACTTGCCATCCTATCATTTTAACTACAATGATGAAAATTTAACCCAAAATTACTTTCTAATCAAATTGTTAGTTTTTCTACAAAGTGGATGACCGTTTAACCAAACGAGATAAATTCTCAAAGAAAAAAGTAATAGTTGATATTTTAACCAAAAATATATAGATATTGAATGAAAGACAGTTGAATTCAATTCAAATTTTTAACAAATTATATTAACTTTGAAGTAAACAGTGGAATTTTAATTCAAAACATAAATTTGTAACAAAGAAGATTAATTTTCCAAAAGAACAAATTAATTTTATCCTAAAAAAGATCAATTTTCAACATAAAACTTAATTGTTAACCAAATAGTTTAATTTTTTACAAAAGTAGTTCTATCTTCAAACAGAAAATTATTTTCTGAAAAGAATTTTGAATTTTGAACTAAATAATTAAATTTTCAACTGGAAAATGACTGTTTTACCAAATTGGTCCATTTTTAACACAACGATTGAATTGAAAAAAAATGAATTTTCAACTAAAGAAGATAAATTTTAAAACAAAAAAGAATTTATTCTATTATCAGTTTCAAAATATAATTTGTCACAAAATAGTTCAGTTTCTTCTTTGGAGTAATTTAATTTTCGGACTTAATTCCACATAAAAATAGTAGAATTCAAGAAGGACAAATTCACAAAAAAATTGTTGACTCAAAAACCGAATAGAGGAATTTTCATCGAAACAGTGGAAATTTTAACCGAAATGGATACTTTTTGACAAAATTGTTTAATTTTGAATTACGTGCATTAATTTTTAAGCGAATAAAGGAATTTTAAATTAAGACATATATACGTAACCAAAGAAGACTAATTTAAGTAGTTCAATTTTCAACCAGAAATGACTTTTTCCAAAAATTACTGGATTTTTAACAGAATAATTGAATTTTTAATAAGAAAAAAAATTTCAAATATAATAGATGCATATTGAATGAAAAATAAAATTATGCATTTTTAAATCATTTTCATCCAAAATGGAATAATTATATTTTCAACTTAAAAATATTTTTTTCAACAATGTGGTAATTTTCCTAATTAAGGAGATGAATTTTCAACTAAAGTGATGCAGCTGCAAATAATTTCTAACTGAAAATAAAAAGAATTTTAATCTGCAAAGATTAATTTTTAAGCAAGATAATTCTACCAAAAATGCCAATTTTTAAAAAAGTCCAAAATAATATAATAATAATAAATAATAATAAAATAAAAGTCCAATATAATAAAAAAGTCAAAAAGTCCAAAAATAACTTTTTAACCAAATTTTTTATCTTTCTACAAATTAGATTAATTTTTAAACAGAAGAAAAAAATCTCATACGAAAAATGTAATAGTTGATTTTTAGACCAAAAAAGATTTTAATTTTAAATAAAAAATAGTTGAGGTAAACCCAATAAGTCAGATTTAAAAAAAAATATTTTATTTCTTAATTGAAAAGTCAAATAAAAATAACAGTTAATCTTTAAACCAAAAAGGATAACTTTAAAAACAATTGTTGAATGTTTAAAAAAATGGGTAAAATTGAAACCAAGTAGTTGAATTTTCAAACAAAAAAGCTTCTAATCAAGCAGATTAATGTTTTGCTAAAAAATTTTAATTTTCTACTGAGAAAGATAAACTTTTGTTGAATTTTCAACCAACTAAAAATAAATTTTCAACCAAGCACATAGTTTTTCTACCAATGGAGATCAATTTTCAACAATCTTTAAAAATATCATAAAGGTTTTGAATAAAAAATTTCCCTGATGAAAGAATAAGGATCAAGAGAGCGAGGTTGGTTAGGTTATCTTTCCTTTTTCTCCTTTTTTTCCTCTGATATATAACAATTTCTAATTAGCATATTCCACTATTTTTTGTAAACTTATCTAATTTTAATTCTTTCTGAACAATTAGCTCAAATAGTTCAAAAACGGTTATTCACCATTCAGAAAGGACGCTTGACGTTTAACCATTTACGCGTCGCTTTTCAGGATGACGGCACGCACCGAACAAAGAGTGTGCATTGAATGTAGTCAAAAATCTAGCCATTCATGTTCGGAAACCATCGTCATTATTCAAAAAGTGTATGGTGATGAGTCTATGATTGAGTCTCAATTGAAAGAGTGGTTTAGGCAATTTAAAAGCAGTCGTACTTCCCTGAAAAAAGTCTCCATTTGGTAGACCCACATCAACCAAAATCCTCAAAATCTGGAACAAGTGCCAGAGAAAGAGGAAGACCTTGGTATTTCAAAAACTATTGTTTCGAGATTTTTAATCTAAGAAACTGCCTGATTTGTAGAAGAGTGGCTACTACCATACAGTCCTACTCTGGCTCTCTCTCTCTCTCTCTCTCTCTCTGATTTGTGGCTATCAGCTAAACTGAAGATTCCTCTAAAAGGAAACTTGTTTCAAGACTTTGAGGAAATGAACAAAATGAGACAAAGCATCTGTTAGCTATTCCGAATGGTGACGTTGATGAGTTATATCTAAAAGTGGCAGGATCGTTGGAAGAAGGTTGTAGCTTCCAAAGAACACAGTACTTTTTCTCCATGTGTGATGGCTTTGTGAGGAATTGTCAAGGAAACGTTGAGATTGAGGATTGGTTGAGCTGAGTGTAAGTAGGCAATATCGAATCTTTCATTTGTTTGGAGCGATATGGCTTGGGTACGGGTTGGCTCGCATGTCTCGTCGAGGCGGTCTCTCTGGTCACATCATTCTCCGAGCATGCGAGGTTAATATACACACAGGGACATTAACAGTCACCAACCACTATCGCAGCATTATACAGACATACCTATATCCCGCAACGATGATTGCTGATATGACATGCGACCGACCGTCTTGCTTGGATATACTCAATACAACCTGCACGACATACCCACCTCATTCAACTCCCTCTACCACTTTTTTCTTTGCTTCCACCTTCTTAGACTCCTACTCAATAAGCTCTTATAATTTCAACGCACCTTCAATCCCAAGCTAAAATACGAGTGGCAAACTCTGGTGATCCGCTGGACCACCTGGTTATCCAAACTGGTAGTAAGGTATGTTATCTGACCAGGTTTATCGGACCCAGTTCGCTGATCAATCTCTCTAGCAATCACGCCAGGCTTGAAAAAGTTATTACGTAAAGCTCTCCTTGTGGATCCATTATTATCCAAGGTCTTTTGATTCAGGTGTCTTTGACTTCAGTGAGACTCTGCATCATGCATTTCTTATAAACGATTAGACACACTTTCCTGTCCTGGCATACGTCTTTAGCTTTCTTTATGTCCATTCATTTTCTTATGCAAGTTGTTGTGTTTCTATCATCAGCCGTTGTTTTTTCATTGCCTTTAAAGGAATTTCATTCCAACAGCGTTAATTTTATTCTTGTCCTTTTCTGGGTAGGTCCAGGTCCCGATAAAGTGTGGCACAGTAGTTGCAAGTACAGAATTCTAATTGGCAATTTTACCCTTATTTG
>JAWWLR010000167.1:12883409-12895997 GCA_035041075.1 Acraspis erinacei
TTGGGTTAATTAATTTTACTCTTGGGTTATCTACTTGGAATCTTGGGTTATCCACTCGGAATCTTGGGTTATCCACTTGGAATCTTGGATTAACCACTTGGAATCTTGGGTTAATCACTTGTACACTTGGGTTATCTACTTGGAATCTTGGTTTATTCACTTCGCATCTAGGGTTAGCCACTTGAAATCTTGGGTTATCCGCTTTGAATATTGGGTTATCTACTTGGAATCTTGGGTTATCCACTTGTAATCTTGGGTCATCCACTTGTAATCTTGGGTTATCCACTTGGAATCTTGGATTAATCACTTGAAATCTTGGGTGTAGCACTTGTACTCTTGGGTTATCTACTTATAATCTTCGGTTATCCACTTCGAATCTTGGTTAGCTTAGAATCTTGGGGTATCCACTTAGAATCTTGGGTTATCCATTTGGAATCTTGGGTGAACCACTTTAAAACTTGGGTTATCCACTTGGAATATTGGATTGTCCACTTGGTATCTTGGGTTATCTACTTAGAATCTTAGGATATCCACTTGGAATCTTGGGTTATCCACTTAGAATCTTTGGAACTTCACGTATGATTCAGATAATTAGTAGTGTAGATAATCCAATTGTAATCCACAGTATAATCCATCCATAACCGAGGGTATTTGTAATCTAAGTTATTGGATGTAATTTAGTTAATCGAAGTAATTAATTTCTAATCCAGCTAATTGGGGTCAATTTACATAGGTAATAAAAAAAGGATTTCCAAGTTGAAAACATGTTTGAGCCCGCCTGGGGCACGCGACTCTTGGTTCTCGCGCTTCGCGCCCGATGATACATTATCCTCGCGCTACGTGCTTGGTGTGTGACAACTGCTATTTTGTGGTTGTGAATTCTCTTTCGTTAAAGCTCCTTCGGCTTTTTTACATGTTGTTCAACTCTATCATATCAAATGTATATTACATTTATTTATGTATCTCGGTATGGGGCTGAATATTCACACATTGGGAAATAAAGTACAAATGGTTAAAGACTTCTTGTCTTTTAATTTTTTTCGTCTCTTGTGTCGTTTTTCCCAAAATTGATTTTTGTTATTTTTAATCTTATTTTTTACGATTAAAACAAAGACTATGAATCCTATAAAAAATTATTAATGAAAAATTTGAATGAGTTTTCGATTTATTTTGGAAAAGCAACTTTTGTCTATTTAATTTTTCCATAGCTTGTGTCGTTTTTCCCAAAATTTAATTTTCTTATTTTTATTCTTATTTTTTACGATTAAAACAAAAACGAGGAGTCCTATAAAAAATTATGCATGAAAAATTGAAATGAGTTTTCACTTTTTTTTTTAGCAACTTTTGTCTGTTTAATTTTTCCCTAGCTTGCGGCGTTTGTCAAACAAAAATTGTTTTTTACGAATAAAAACAAAAACTACGCGTCCTATCAAAAACTAATTAATGACAAATTGATCAAAATTTGAATTTTTAACTTTTCGTCAAAAATTTAAAAAGTTGTTATGATAATCTTATAGGGTTTTCAAAAATCAACGTTCTTCTTCTCTTACATTTTTTCATATCGTGGTTTGGCTTAAAATGTTCATTTTATTTTTTTTATTTTTTTTTTAGATTTTCAAAATGCTACAACTGGTCGTTTTCTTTTTATTGAAAAATTCATAAGGATAAATTGTTCGAGTTTTCGAGCACTATGAATAGCCGTATATTGAATTTTTAAATCTTGAAAAAAAGAGTCTCAAGTATTTTGAAAATTGGCTCACTTTCTGAATTTTCATCCAAAATAGTTGGTTACAAACACGATCTTTATTTTTAGGCCTTAAAAAAGTTGTAGATACCCTTTTTCACGTAAAACAAGCTTATAGTCAATTAAATCCTAGCATTATTAAAAATTCGATAAGAAATCAGAAGAAAAATGTGACAAGGCATTTGAGTGACTCACAAAAATTTGAAAATAATTAAACATTTTCAAACAGATTTTGGCGAAACATTCACATTTTACATCACATGTGAGTGTTTCAACAAAATTGGAAAATAATTCAACATTTTTAAACAGATTTTGGTGAAGCATTTATATTTCACATGCTCACATGAAATGTGAGTGTTTCGCTAAAATTTGACAATAATTAAATATTTCTAAAGAAAATTTCGGTGAAGCACTCACATGTCATGTGACATGTGAGTACTTCGCAAAGATTTGACAATAATTATTAATTTTTAAACAGATTTTACGGAAGCACTCACATTTAATATGACATGTGAGTGCTTCACTAAAATTGTATCTAACCTAAATATTTCTAAAAAGATTATAGTGAAGTACTCACATGCAATATGAAATGCGAGTGCTTTACCGAAATTTTACCATAATTAAACATTTTAAACAGATTTTGGTGAAGCATTCACATTTCACATGATATGTGAGTGCTTCACTAAAATTTGACTAATCTAAACATTTCTAAAAAGATTTCGGTGAAGCACTCATATAGCATGTGACATGTGAGCGGTTCACTAAAATTTGACAATAATTTAACATTTTTAAACCGATTTCGGTGAAGCACTCAAATTTAATATGACATGTGAGTGCTTCACTAAAATTTGACTAATCTAAACATTTCTAAAAAGATTTTGGTGAAGCACTCACCTGTCATGTGGAATGTGAGTGCTTCACCAAAATTTGAGAGTAATTAAACATTTTTAAACAGATTTCGGAGAAGCACTAAACATATTGTATGACATCTAAGTGCTTAGAGAATTGAAGAGTAATCAAGCATTTGTTAGCAGATTGTTATTAAGGACTCACATGTCACATGGCATGTGAGTGTTTCACTAAAATTGGACTAATCTAAATATTTATAAAAAGCTTTCAGTGAAGCATTCACATGTCATGTGACATATGAGAGCTTCACTAAAATTGACAATAATTATTCATTTTTAAACAGATTTTGGTGTAGCGCTCACATATCGTATGACATGTGAGTGCTTCACTAAAATTTGAGAATTAATTAAACATTTTTTAATATATTTTTCTGAAGCACTCACAGGCCACATCGCATGTGAGTGCTCACTAAAATTTGACTAATTTAAACATTCCTAAAAAGCTTTCAGGGAAGTATTCAAATTTCATGTGACATGTGATCGCTTCACCAAAATTTGACAATAATTAAAAGTTTTAAAACATTTTTGGGTTAAGCATTCACATATTATGTGACATGCGAGTGCTGTGCAAAAAGTCGACAACATTTAAACATTTTTAAATAGATCACGGTGAAGCTTTCATATAATATATGACATGTGAGTCCTTCATAAAAATTGGACAATAATGAAACATTTTTAAACAGATTTTGGTGAAGCCCTCACACTTCATATGACTTGTGAGTACTTCACCAAAACTTGACAATAATTGAACATTTTTAAACCGATTTTGTTGAAGCACTCACATTTAAAATGACATGTGAGTGCTTTACTAAAAGTTGACTAATCTAAACATTTCTAAAAATATTTTGGTGAAGCACTCACCTGTCACATGATATGTGAGTGCTTCACTAAAATTTGAATAATCTAAGCGTTTATAAAAACTTTTAGTGAAGAATTCACATGCCATGTGACATGTTAATGCATCAACAAAATTTGACAATAATTATTCGTTTTTAAACAGATTTCGGTGAAGCACTCACATACCATAGAACATGTGAGTGCTTCACAAAAATTTGACAATAATTCAATATTTTTAGACAGATTTTGGTGAAGCCCTCACATATCATATGACATGACTCACACAAATTTAACAATAATTAAATATTTTTTAACAGATTTTGGGATTCACCCAAATTGGACAACAATTAAACATTTTAAAGTGAGTGCTTCACTAAAATTTGACTAATCTAAACATTTATAAAAGGATTTCGGTGAAGCAATCACATGTCATATGACATGTGAGTGCTTCACAAAAATTTATGAGTAATTAAACATGTTTAAACAAGATTGGAGAAGCACGCACATGTCACATGACATGTGACATTATAACACCTTCCATATTATCTCCAACACTTGTCAACACCTTTCAAAATTCCCATATAATTGTTTATTAATATTTTTAATTTTGTATCAAGCAATCGAGACCAGAAACACCTGGGTCCGGATTCGTTTTTATCATTCCCAGGAAATAAGAGGAGATATATTTTTCGGAAGCAGAATAGATGCGAGGGTGGCATATGTGAGCGCGACATTAATTTTACAGCGATTTACTTCGCATCTGCCAACGGATGCGTGTGACGGATTGAAACATAGTCAAATCTATATCGAAAGAAAAACGAAGACATCTATTAGAAAGATAACAGCAGACAAAGAACTGCCGGATTCATTAGATCAACAAATTAAAAATTAATTTGTGTCATCATTATTTTAAAACATTTAATTCCATTGTTTATGTTAATATTAATAATGGTTAATATTAATAATGGTGATCTTATTTCTATAGAAGTTTGGTAAAATGTTATTTAAATTTATTTAATAATACTTTTGAGAATTACAATATTAGGGCTGATATATTGTATTGCTAAGCGAGGCGACATTATTTTCCAGTAATAAATTGGAAACACAAAAATTATTGATTGAAAAAACTTTTATTTTTGACCGAACTTTTTTTCTGATCGTTTTTTGCAACTTTGATGCATCCAATTTTTATGAATTATTTAATTAATATGAAATAGTATTATTCATTTAATATTTTTTCAGTTTCTAATTATTTGTTGGTGTTTTAAGACATTAAAACAATAACATTTAAAAATTGAATATGGCAAAGAAGAATCACATCATTTTTTTAAATGTTAGAAGCTATCAGAAAAAAAGTTTGGTGAAAGAATACATTTTTTTCAATAAATAATTTTAGTATAGTTTTCAATTTTGTATCTTGCAAAATAATCTTTTTTAGCTTCAAAAATACCATCAATAATAATATTTTAGTTCTTCCAAGTAGAATTAAATTCTAATATTTTTGGTTTAAATGCCTGCTATTATATTTTGGGTTGAGAATTCATATTTTTGTTAAATATTTTATTATTTGGTTGGAAACTTAATAATTTGCAATAAAATAATCACTAAATCAGGAAGGGTAGGGAATATCTAGAAATTAGGGAAAAATTAGGGAATTTTATTAGTTAGGGAACGTTAGGGAAACTTAAGAAAAAAAGTTCGGGATTTTTCAAAAAAGTTTGCAAAAATTGACGATTATAATTTATAACAAAATTTTATTATTTGGTAACACATTCGTCTTTTTAGATTGAAAATTCAATTGTTTCTTTTTAAATTCGTATAAATAAATAAAAATAAATTTTTTTAATGGAAATGTAACTGTTCCATTTTTGTTTAAAAACGGATTTTTTCAAGTTCAAAATTAGTTGTTTTTTTTTTGTAGAAAACTAATCTTCAAGGCTTGAAATTTTTTCTTTTTTGGTTAAAAATTAAACTGCTTGGTTTAAAATAAACTTTTTTTTAAATTCATACTTTCGAGTGAAAAATTCATCTGTTTTACAAAAAATTGTATTTTGGGTTAAAATTTAAACAATTTGGCTGAAATATTTTTTTTCTTGACTACAAAATCTTTAGTTGTTGAAAATTCGTTTTTTTTTAAATAGAAAATTCATCTCTTTGTTCGAAAATTGGACTACTTTCTAAAAATTCTATTATTTTTTTGAAAATTCAAGTATTTTTTTGAATTTTTTTTAAAGTTCGGCTTTATTAGTTTAAAAAATTATATTTTTTGATAAAAACTCTTTTTTTTGGTTAAAATATCATCCATTATATTTTTCATTGAGAATTCATCTTTTTGCTGAAAATTTAACATTTTGGGTAGAAAATTCACCTTTTCAGGTTTAGAATTCATCTCTTCCCATAGACATTTAATATTTTTTGTTAAAAAATAAACTTTTCAATTTTTTAAATAATTATTTTTTAGTGAAAATTTAATTTTTTAATTTTTTATGGAAAATGTATCTTTTTTAGTTTAAATTAACTATTTATTTAAAAGTTTGCGTATTTTCCTGAAGATTCTTCCTTTTTGTTTTACATAGTTGAAAATTCAACTATTTAGTTAAGAACAATTAGCTTTTTCTTTGGAAATTTAATTATTTTGTTAACAATTATTTTTCTTTGTTCAAAATTCAATTTCTTGGATTGAAAGTTCGACTCTTTCGTTGAAAATTTTAATATTTTATTGAAAAGTCGTCGTTTTTCTGTTTGCTATATCAATAATAAAAATTTCCATTGAGATTTGAACTTTTCGTGTTGAAAATTCAACACTCTCCTGAAAAATTATTCTTTTTGACTTGGTTAAAAGTTCAACTATTTTGTTGAAAATTCATCATTTTTGCTATAAAGATCAACTATTAGATTGTAAATGGAATTTTTTGGTTAAAAAATGCTTTTTTTAATTCACTAATTTGGTTGAGAAATCAACTATTTTTTTTGGAAAATTTAATTATTTTGTTACAATTACTTTTATTAAAAATGGAACAGTTTTTAGTGAGAGTACAATTATTTTTTTATTTCGACAATTTAGTTGCAAATTCAGCTCTGCAAGTTAAAAATCCAGCAATCTAGTTTAAAAATTAATTAACTTGTAAAAATGTAACTGTGTTCTTAAAAAGCCATCCTTTTTGTGGAAAGAAATCAATTTAAAATGATCAAGATCATTTATTCCATTTATAAAAGATTGTGTGCCAAAAATTTATCAAGATCCAGATGCTGCTTATTGAATAATAATGTTTAGGAAAATAAAAAATTGTTCAGAGAAAAATCATAGAAAGTAATTAAATTTTGAAAATGAAGTTTTCTGACAACCCTCTTTATACTATTTAAAAAATATTCCATTGTTAATGTTGATATTATGATGAACTGATTTTTATAGAGATATTTAAAAAAGTTATTTAATCCCTGATGTTTTGGTAATGGATTTCGAAGGGAAGAAGTTTGATGACAATTGTTGAGAGCTGGGCTTTAAGTGTTATAAACGCGTTTTTCTGATCGATCAAAGCAGGAAGGGGATTGGCCTTTTAGCTAAGGGTCGAGGAGGAAAACGAGTGGTTTTTATAGCCAGTAAAGGACCAGCAGGGTTTGGATACTTGGGTGCCCTGCTCGACCAGAGTGTCCCTAATATACGTCATTCCTTAACAGACCCTTACCCCCTATCGTCTTTTTCTTACCACCCTCTTCTTCTTTCTGTCAGTCTATCCTTTTCGATTGCAAGATTTCAGATTTTGTTTGCTATACTGGTTCATAAATGGTTTGTTCCATTTTTGTATCTTCTTTCAACTATATTGTATGATTAGCAGATGTTAATTGATTTTGACCAGGGAAGAATTTAATTAAATTATGTTGAATGTTGTGGCAAACTGTTACAGTATATAAACAAAGGACTGGTGTACCTAACAATTTCAACAACTTCTAATTAATCTCTTACATGGACAGCATCAATTAACATCCGTTAATCTTACAATATATCTGGAAGAAGAGACAATAATGGAACAAAGCTACTATGAACCTGTATACGAACATTGATTAACATTAGCTAATCAAAAAAATCTCTTAGAAGAAGATACATTAATTGAAGAAAACAACCATGAACCAGCATAGCAACACAATCTAGCATCTTTTAACTACATTATTACTCAAGCTTTATCAATTAATGTCAGCTAATCATACAATGCAGCTGAGAGAAGATACTCCAATGGAACAAACCAAGTATGAATCAGTACACAAACAAAATCGAATATCTTCTAACTAAATTGTTAACTGGTCAATATCAATCTAAATCATCTAATCTCTTAGAATATGTCACATCTATACGACAAACAAAATATAGACCAGTATAACAACAAAAGTAAGAAATGTTAAATTAAACAAATCTCTTGCAATACAAAATCTTGTAATTTAATTATTATACCTGTTTAACATTGATTAACATTAGCTAATCAAACAAAAATCTTTTGGAAAAATATACTTTAATTGAACAATAGAAACATGAACGTGAAAGAAGATACATAAATTGAACAAAACAACCATGAACCAGCATACCAACAATATCCCGCATCTTTTGATGAAATTATTACTCAAGCTAGATCCATTAACGTCAACTAATCATACAATATAGCCTGAAGAATATACATAAATTGAACATAACAACCATATACCAGCATACTAGCAAAATCCAACATCTTCTAACTAAATTGTTAACTGGTCAATATCAACCAACATCAGCTAATCGCTTGGAATAAGTCAAATCCATAGGATATACAATTTACAGACCAGTATATTAAGAAAATTAAAAAATGTAAAATAAAAAAAATCTCTTGAGTGAAGACGCATCAACGGAACAAAGTGACTATGGATCAGTATACCACCAGAATCCAACATCTTGCAATTAAATGCTTACTTGGTTAGCGTCAGCTAATCATACAATATAGCTTGAAGTAAATACATCAATTGAACAAACCAACCATGAACCAGCATGGAAACGAAATCCAATATCTTTTAAGAAAATTCGTATCCAAGCTACATTTATTACCAGCAGGCTAATTATACAATTTGGTTGGAAGAAGAGACAACAATCGAACAAACCAACTGTGAACAAGTATACCAACAAAATGCAACATCTTCTAAGTAAATTCTTACCTGTTCAACATTAATTAACATCAGCTAATCATACAATACAGTTGAAAGAAGATACATGAATGGAACCAGTCAACCATGAATAAGTATAGAAAGAAAATCCAATATCTTCTAACTAAATTCGTACCTGGTCAATATCAATCAAAATCAATCAATCAATTCTTACCTCTTTAACATTAATTAAGATCAGTTAACCATACAATACAGCTGGAAAAGGACTCATCAATAGAATAAACCAACTATGGATCAGTATAGAAACAAAATCCAACTTCTTCTACCTAAATTCTTACCTGGTCAATATCAATGAACATCAGCTAATCAAACAAGTCTTTTGGAATAAGTCCCGTCAATAGAACAAACCAAATATTGACCAAAATGCCATAAAAATCCAACATCTAATAATTAAATTCCTACCTGTTCAACATTAATTAATATCAGCTAATCATACAATACAGCTGGAAAAAGATACATCAATAGAACAAACCAACCATGGATCCGTATGGAAACAAAATCTAACATCTTCTCATTAAATTCTTACCTGATTAACATTGATTGATAATGATACAACTCAACTGGAAGAAGATACATCAATGGTAAACCAACCATGAATCAGTATAGAAACAAAGCGAAACATCTTCTAACTAAATTTTTACCTGGTATATGTCAATCAACATCAGTTAATTAAACAACTCTCTTAAAATAAGGCACATCAATAAAATATAACAAATATGTACCAGTATGCCAACCACGTTTAAAAATGTAAAATCAAACAAAACTTTTGGAAGAAGACACATCTATACACCAAACTGACTATGGATCAGTATGCCAACAGTATCTAACATCTTCCAATTAAATTATTACCTAATCAACATCAGCTAATCATACAATTTAACTGAAAGAAGATACATTAATAGAACAAATCAACCACGAATCAGTATAGAAAGAAAATCCAAAATCTTTTAATAAAATTCTTACCTGGTCAATATCAATCAACATTAGCTAAACAAACAACTCTTTTGGAATAAGTCACATCAATAGAACAAACGAACTGTAGATCAGTATGCCAACGAAATTACAAATTTTAGTCAAACTAATTCAAACTGACTATGGATCAGTATACCATCCGAATCCAATATCTTCCAATTAAGTTCTTACTTGGTGAATTTGAGCTAATTATACAAAATAGCTGGAAGAAGATACATCAATTGTGCAGACCAACCATTAAACAGAATACCAACAAAACCCAACATATTTTAACTAAATTCCTACCCAAGCTATATAAATTAACATCAGCTAATTATAAAATTTGGTTTGAAGAAGAGGCAACGATGGAACAAACAAATTATGAACCAGTATTCCAACGAAATCAAACATTTTCTAATGAAATTCTTACCTGGTCCGTATCCATCAGCATCAACTAATAAAATAACTCTCTTGAAATAAGTCACATCAATAAAAAAACCAATGGAACAAGCCAACTATGAATTAGCATACTAACAAAATCCAACATTAATTCTAATTAAATTGTTACCTGGTCAACATCAGTTAACAGTAGGTAATCAAACAAATCTCTTGAAATAAGACACACAAATAGAGATAACCAACTAGAGACCAATATACCATCAAAATCCAACATCTTCTAATTAAATTCTGACCTTTTCACTATTAATTAACATCAGCTAGTCATACAATACAGCTTAAAGAAGATACATCAATAGAACAGGCCAACTGCGCATAAGTATAGAAAGAAAATCCAACATCTTCTAACTAAATTCTTACCTGGTCAATATCAATCAAAGTGAACTAATGAAACAACTCTCTTGGAATGTTTAACATCAATAGAACAAACTAACTAACATATAGACCAGCACACGAAAAAAATTTAAAAATGTAAAATAAACAAAATCTCTCGGAAGAAGACACATCAATTGAACAAACTAGCTATGGATCAATATTCCAACAGAATCCAACATCATCCAATTCAATTCTTACTTGGTCAATATCAGCTAATCATACAATATAGCTGGAATAAGATAGATTAATTGAACAAACCAAAAACGAATTAGCATACAAACAAAATCCAATAACTTTTAACTAAATTCTTACCCAATCTATATAAATTAACATCAGCTAATTATACAATTTTGTTGAAAGAAGAGACACCAATGGAACAAAGCAACAATGAACCAGTATGCCTACAAAATCGAACATCTTCTAATTAAATTCTTAACTGGTCAACATTGATTAACATTAGCTAATCAAACAAATCTCTTGAAAGAAAACACACCAATAGAGCAATCAACTAGAGACCAATATACTAACAAAATCTAACATCTACTAATTAAATTCTTAACTGTTCATTATTAATTACCATAAGCTAATTATACAAGTATCTTGGAAGAAGACACATCCATTGAAAAAACTGACTATGGATCAATATGCCAACAGAATGCAAAATCTTTCAATTAAATCCATACCTAGTCAGCACCAGCTAATCGTATAATGTAATTAGAAGAAGAGACATTAGTTGAACAAACCACCAATGAACCAGAATACCAACAAAATCCAACAACTTTGAACTAAATTCTTACCCATGTTACATTAAGTACCATCAGCTAATTATAAAATTTGGTTGGAAGAAGAGGCAACAATGGAAAAAATAAATTATGAACCAGTATACGAACAAAATCCAACATCCTTTAATTAAATTATTGAATGTTGAACATCAATTACTATCAGCTAATCAAGCAATTCTCTTGGAATAAGTGAACCAATAGAACAAACCAACCATGAATCAGTATAGAAACAAAATCCAACATCTTCTAACTAAATTCTTACCTAGTCAATATTAATCAACATAAGCTAATCAAACAAGTCTCTTAGAATAAGTCACATCAATAGAAGAAACCAAATATAGACCAATATGCCAACACATTAATCCTTCTTATTAAATTAGTTCTTCTGATTAAATTCTAACAAATCAATAGAGCAAACCAAGTATAGATCAATATAACTTCAAAATCCAACATCTGCTCATTAAATTCTTAACTGTTGAACATCAATTAGCATCAGCTAACCATAGAACATGGTTGGAAGGAGATACAAAAATGAAATAAACTGTGGACCAGTATACTAACAATATCCAACATCTTCTCATAAAAATCTTACCTAGTGAACATCAAATAACATCACTATATCCTTTTTATGTTTCACCAAAATCAAGTGTTGATTTTCATTGTAAAAAGTCAAAAATTTTGTTTCATTTTCCCTTATATTTTTCTTAGCTGTTAGCATTTTTTATTAGACTCAGAAAAAAGATTGTGGAAATAAAGTCAGATTTCTATGAATCAAAAAAAAAATCATTGTCTCTAAGTAAAAAGAAGTTCTTTTATTCAAAGAAAGGCCCTAGATTACTCAAAAAGAAACTGGATTTCATAGGATTACTCTGGATTACATAAAATTATGGTGAATTCATACAAAAATTATTATTTTTCAAATAATTGTTAAATTTCCAACTACAAAAAAGAGGAAATTGCGTTCCAAAATTCAATATTTAAATATTCAGTTAAAAAAAATTTCATGTAATAAACAAAACTGATTTTTTTTAAACTAGTTAAATATGCATCCAAAGATATCAATTTTCAACTAAAATGGTAAACCTTCAACTGGAGTATTTCCATTTTTTAACCAAAATGCAACGATTTTTTAATAGAAAAGCTCGATTTTTAAACAAAGAGATGAATTTTCAACAAAAATTATAAACAATCATTCTAATAAATAACGATTTTACAATATTATAATGAAATTTTCAACCAAGTAGTTAATTTTTTAAAATAAAAATGGAATTTTTTACCAGATTATTGAATAGTTAAATTTTCAGTTAAAATTCTTAAATAAAAAAAAACTGTCAAGCAAATAGTGAAACTT
>JAWWLR010000167.1:13017110-13028923 GCA_035041075.1 Acraspis erinacei
TATTCTAGAAAAAATAGCATTTTCAGCATTGTTCACAGATAATATTATTAGCAATAATAATTGATTGTTTTAACAATTATATTTGTTAAAATTACACAACTTTTAAGTTACACTAATTGACAATTGGCCAAAAAGTGGAAATTTTTTGGCCATTCAAATTTTTGAATTTTGAACTAGGAAACATCAATTTTCAATAAAAAATGGTCAAATTGTGTATTCCTTTTTATATTGTTTAAATAATTCATAATTAAGTTTAATTTTCTACCTTAAAAGATTAAATGTAAATTTTCAACAAAAAAGTTAATTTTTAACCAATTATTTGATATTTTAAGAAAATAGTGAATATTTAGTTAAAAAAATTAATTTTTAACAAAAAAATAACTTTTAACTGAAATTGTGAATCTTCAACCAGAAAAAAAACATTTAAGATTTAGTTCATCTTTTCACAAAAGAATGGTATATTCCATCTAAAAAAATAAATTTTTGACAAAAAATAAGATATTTGATAATAAAAAAATGTAATTAAAAATAAAATACAGTTAGATTTAACTAATAGATGAATTTTCGACCCAAGAATGTGAGATTAGAACAAAAATTTAGTTTTTAATTAATCAGTTGAATCTTCAAACAAGTAGGTAAATTATAATTAGAAAAAATTAATTATTAACCAAACAAATTAATTTTCAACTAAAATTGTGAATCTTAAACCAAAAATTTTAAACCCATAAACAAGAATTTTTAAACAAATTAGGTCATTTCTAACCAGTCAGTTGAAACTTCAACAAAATAGTTAAATTTTCAGTTCAAAAAATTAATTATCAAGGAAAAAGCGAATTTTTTACTACATTATTGTGAATCTGCAACCAAAAAAAATGAACGTTCAAAAAAGAATTTCAACTTTTAACCTTGGAGTTTAATTTTAACTTTAATAATTAAAAGATAAATTTTCAACGAAATTTGTAATTTTTAATATTCAAAAAAAAATTATTTTAAAATCAAAAACGTTTGGATTTAACAACAAAAAAAATGTTTAACAAAATACTTATTTACCTAACACAGATTAATTTTCGAGCCGAAAATACAAATTTTCTACAACACAGTTGAATCTTAAAGAAAAAAGTTGTATTTAAAAAAAATTGTCAACCAGAATGGATTAATATTTATTCAAGCAATTGCTTTTTTAACCAAAAAATTTATATTCTATGAACAAAAAAAGAATTTTCATCCAGGCATAAATTTTCAACCAAATACTTAAACTTGTTACGAAATTTTTGAATTTTCCATTAAAATTTAGCATAAATAATTTGTTGAAACAATTATTTATGCTAAATTGAATGAAATATTAACTTACCTGAAGGGAAAAGTGGACAAAAAGTTGAAAATTTTAGAACCAATTCAATTTCTAGTATTATTCAAAGATAATATTATTAACAATAATAATTTTTTAAACAATTATGATTATTAAAATTATTTATATTTTATCTTACTAATTGAAAATTGGACAAAAAGTGGAAATTTTTTTTAAAACTTCGACTTTCTATCGCTATTCTAAGAGGAAATAGCTAAAAACAATAATAAATTGTTTAAACAATTATGTATGCGAAATTGAATTAAATATTAACTTATATAAACTGAAAAGAGGCAAAAAAGTTGAAAATTTCAGAAAAAATGCAATTTCTAGTATTATTCAAAGATAATATTATTAACAACAAATAATATTGCAAATAATTTTTTAGACAATTATGATTATTGAAATTATTTATATTTTATCTTACTAATTGAAAATTGAACAAAAAGTGGAAATTTTTGGGAAAACTACGACTTTCTATCTCTATTCTAAGAAAAAATTACTTTAAAAAATAATAAATTGTTTAAAACAATTATTTATGCTAAATTGAATTAAACATTGACTTACCTGAAGGGAAAAATGAACAAAAAGTTGAAAATTGTAGAAAAAATTGCAATTTCTAGTATTATTCAAAGATAATATTATTAATAATAATTGATTGTTCAAAGAATTATATTTGTCAACATTAATTAACTTTGACCTAATTCTAATATAAAACTGTACAAAAACTGGAATTTTTTTGAAAAAACCTTCACTTTTTATCTCTATTCTAAAAGAAAATGGCTAAAAACGATAATAAATTGTATAAAAAATTTATTTAAACATTTAATCACTCGTATAAAGTAGTATTTTATGTTTTGGAAACAATTTGCATTTTAAAAAAACATTTAAAGATACCTTTTTTTTATGATTAACTTTGTGAAAATTTGGTATTTTTTGGATGAATTTAATTATATTTGATTTTAAATAAAAAATAGGTTTTTTATCTTCTTAAGAATCTTTGGAATATTATAGATAGATAAATTAAAGAAAAAAAATCTAAAAAAAAAAGTAATTCAAAATATTTATTTTGTATCAAATATTATTTTTCCTTTCGAAACAAAAAACATGTGGCTCGTGAGAATAATTTTGACGAGATTGTCTGACCTCTTGAGATAAGTTCGAGTGTCTATTTTATTGCCATCCTAGAGTCCTAGACCCACTAAAGAGATAGTAGAGGCGTCAAAGACGAGGACGTTTTCAAGGATTTTTTTATATCTTTTCTCGCTATTGCGAGAAAATTAAAATTTTCAGAAAAGATATAAAAACACTTGAGCTATTAAAGGTGCATTAAATTTCCGAGATTTTATTTTTCCTCATGCTTATTTTACCAAAATTTATGTGACCGAAAGATAATTTACTATCATTTTTATTTATCTGAGTTGACACAAGTTTGATTTTAAAGAAAATTCTAATTTTCAATTCGTAATTCTCAAAATTCTGAATTTTATTTTTAATTTTTCAATGTATTTTGAAATCTTTTTAAATATTAAGTTAAAAGAAATTTTCTAAAAGAATTTTGTAGTTGAGGAATCGAAAATTGTTAAAAATTTTGAATTTCTAGCAAAAGAGAGGAATTTTTAAAAAGAGATGGATTTTTGACAAAAAAATATTTATGTGTCCGTAAATAGACTGATTAAATTATATTTTGTAGGCAAAAATAATTTCGAAAAACAATTTTGTCTTGATTTTTTTTACTCCTCTACTTTATTATTACATAAATATAATTTTTCTAGATTTCTCGACAAAATTCCAAAAAGTTATCAAATGCTTTTAATCTCTTCAAAATTTATGGAATTCGTCAAGAACTTTTTACCTTACTCGAATTATTTCCAAAATTGTCACAAAATCTTCCAGATTACTTTTCGGAAATTATAGAAATACTTTGTCATTTTTGAAAATATTAAAAAATGTTCTCTTAAAATTATTTTTTTTAAATAAAAAATCACTTTAAATTCTTTTAAATATAATAAATTTTAAATAAAAAAGAGTTGAATTAATAGAAAATACGATTTTTTAATCAAACAATTGAATGCTCAACCCAAAAAGAGTTTAATTTTAAACCAAAAAGTTGCAATTTAATTTTTTTAAATTTTTATTTCTACAAAAAGAGATGGGTTTTGAAAATGAGATCAATTTTCAACAAAATTGTTGAATTTTTTACGACAAAAGATTTATCAGTCCATAACTAAACAATCTAGTGAAACTAGATTTTCTAGAAAAAAAAATAATAATTTTTAATACCTTATAAAAATGTCGAAAAACAATTTTTTCTTGATTTTCGATTTATTCCGAAAATTGTAGACTTCTGAAGATTTCCAATAAACCAAAAAAAGATTTAGAAAATTCAAAGAAATTTCTATTTAATTTTACAGGATTTTACGAAATTTCAGGATAAATTAAAAACCTTTTAAATTTATAAAATATTTGTATTTTCTTAAAAACTTCTGAAATTCCTTTATAAACTGACTCGAATTATTCCTAAAATTGTCTTAAAATCATCCGGATTAGTTTTTGAAAATTATGGAAATCTTTTGTAATGATTTAAAATACTTAAAAATATTCTTTTAAAATTAATTTTTTAAATAAAAAATGACTATTTGGTTGAAAATTTATGTCTGCATGAAACTTCTTTTTTTGCTGATAGAATATAAATTTTTTGTTTAAAAAAGCAATTGTTTGAATAAATATTAATCCATTCTGGTTGAAATTTAACATTTTTTTTAATTCAACTTTTTTGTAGAAAATTTGTATTTTCGGCTCGAAAATTAATCTGTTTTAGTTAAGTAAGTAATTTGTTCAAAATTTGTTTGGTTAAATTCAACTGCAGTTTCTTTTAAATAATTTTTTGTTAATATCAAAAATACAAATTTCGTTGAAAATTTATCTTTTAATTATTAAAGTAGAAATTCAAATACTTGGTTAAAAGTTAAATTGCTTTTTTAAAAGTTCATTTTTTTTTGCAGATTCAGAATATTGTAGTAAAATAATTCGCTTTTTTGTTGAAAATTAATTTTTTGAACTGAGAAATCAACTATTTTTTTAAAGGTTGAACTCATTGTTTAAAAATTAACTATTTTTGTTAAAAATTCTTGTTTATGGATTAAAAAATTTCGGTTTTAGATACACAATTTTAGTTGAAAATTCATTTTGCTTTTGTTAATAATTATTCTTTTTCTAATTATAATTAAACTACTTCGTTGAAAACTCAACTGATTAATTAAAAATGAAAATTTTGTTTAAATTTCACATTCTTGGATTCAAAATTCATCTGTTAGTTAAATCTAACTGCATTTTATTTTTAATTAAATTTTTTTAATATCAACTATTTTTTGTCGAAAATTTATTTTTTAGGTGGAATAAACAATTCTGTTGTGAAAAGATGAAATAATTTCCTAAAAGTTGGTTTTTTTTGTTAAAGATTCACAATTTCAGGTGAGTTATTTATTTTTTTGTTAAAAATTAATTTTTTAACTAAAAATTTCACCATTTGCTTAAAATATTAAATAATTGGTTAAAAATTAACTTTTTTGGTTAAAATTTACATTTAATCTTTTTAGGTAGAAAATTAAAATTGTGTTATAAAAATTGAACTAATTTATAAACAATTTATTTCTTTAGTTGAAGATTTACAATTTTAATTAAAAATTTGTTTCTGTTTATTTGGTTGGAAAATAGTTTTTTAACTGAAAATTCAATTATTTTATTGACCATTCAACTGATATTGGTTAAATTTAACTTTTTTTCGAAAAATTTCATTTTTAGGTTGAAAATTCATCTGTTTTGTAGAAAATTTGTTTTTATTCTAAAATTAAAAATTCCAAGAAATTTACAAGAGTTTTACAAAGTTTCAAGGGATTTCAAAGTATATGAAATGTTTTAGGCTATATATTTTAAAAGATTTCAATAGATTTCTGAAAATGTTCAGTCATTTAAAGAGATTCTTAAATATTTTTAAGATTGTAGGGTATTTTTAAAAATGCCAAAAAATTTCGAAGAGCTTTTTTTTCGAATAGCTTTTCGCAATTAGATTTTGAAAATACATTTTTATAAACAAATTGACAGCTTGACTATTTTTCAACGAAAAGAATGAATTTTTGGATTGCGGAATATGGAGTTGAAATTTCAAACCTATAGTCTGAAAATTTTTTTTTAATAAAAATGTTAAACTAATTTTCTATAGTAAAAGTAGTATTTCAAAGTAAAAATATTTCTAAATTATAATTCAAAATTTTCTTATATTGTTCCGTTTGCAAATTCATCCTTTCTTAGTTAAAAAATGTAACTAGTAGGTTAAAAGTTAAAACCATTTATTACAAATTATTAGTTTTTTAAGATTCATAATTTTAATTGAGAATTTATTCCTGGTTAATAACGTTTGTTAAAAATCAGTTTTTTAAACTAAAATCTTACCTATTCAGTTTTTTTTATAAGAATCAGATTTTCAACAGAAAATTTAACATTTATATTTTTCGTTAAAAATTTGTCTTCCTTGGACGAAAATAAAATAATTAGTTAAAAATTTATATTATTTATTTATACATTAAATGATTAATTTGAAAAATTGTTCTTTAAATGGAAATTAAAGTGTTCCAGTTTTTATTGAAAATTGATGTTACCTATTTCAAAATTCAACAATTTTGATTAAAATTGGTATTTTTTAAATAAAAAATTTAACTATTTCGTTGAAAATACACGTAATTTGTAAAAAAAATATCTTTTTAAAAGTTTGTTTGAAAGTTAAACTCTTTTATTAAAAAATATTTTTTTTATTGAAGATTCATTATTTTAATTCATAATTTATTCCTGGTTGAAAATGTTGATTAAAAATCAATTTTTAAACTAAAAATCCAACTATTCTAGTTGAAAATTTAACTATTTTGCTATAAATCTGTTTTTTGTTGGTTAAGAATTAGATTTTTAACAGAAAATTTAACTATTCTATTTTCGGTTGAAAATTTAATAGTTTTTGTTTAAAAAATTGATATTTTTTATTACGAAATTAAACTATTTGTTCGAAAATTTATTTACTTTGTGGAAAACTCGTCTTTTTTTAGGAAATTAATCTTCATTATTGAAAATTTAACTATTAAGTTGAAAATCCACGTATTTTATTAAAAAATCGATTTTTTGTAGAAAATTTGGTTGAAAGTTAAACTCTTTTTTTACATTTTTTTTTGGTTGAAGATTAATAATTTTAATTTAAAATTTATCAGTTTGGTTTAAAAATTAATTTCTTCGAATGAAAATTAAACTGTTCCAGTTTTGATTGAAAATTGATGGTTTCTATTTCGAAATTCAACAATTTAGATGAAAATTGGTATTTTTTCAATTAAAAATTGAACTATTTCGTCGAAAAAGTATTTTGTTAACAAATCGATTTTTTTGTAAAAAGTTTGGTTGAAAGTTAAACTCTTTTGTTAAAAATTTTTTTTTTTTGGTTGAAGATTAATCATTTTAATTGAGAATTTATCCCTGGTTACCAATTTTTGTTGAAAATCAGTTTTTTAAACTAAAAATCTAACTATTACACGTATTTTGTTAAAAAATCGATTTTTCTGGTAGAATAGAAATTTTGGTTGAAAGGTAAACTTTTTTGTAAAAAATTATTTTTTTCTGTTGAGGATTCACCATTTCAATTAAAAATCCAGTGGATTGAAAACTTCTTTTTTCTTTGGAGGAGAAGGAATTTTTTTAAACTGAAAATTTAACTAAATACATTCCATAATTTTAGTTAAAAATTCATCTCTTCGGTTGAACATCCATTTTTTGATTAAAAATGTAATTATTTAATTTTTAGTTGAAAAGGGCCTTTTTTAGTTAAAAATACGTCTTTATTGATAGAAATTAATATTCTTGGTTGAAAATTTATATTTTTGGTCAAAACTTAAATTATTTTATATAAAGATCCATCATTTTAGTTGAAAAATTATATTTCTGGTTTAAAATTCCATCATTCTAGTTAAAAAGTTACAATTTTAGTTGCAAATTCATCACTTTGTTTTAAAATTAACTAATCTTTTTAAAGCTATTTTTGTTTTTGTTGAAATTTAGTTTTTTTAGAAAGTAATTTTTTTAACTGAATATTCCATAGTTATAGTTTAAAAATTAATCTGCTTGGTTGAAAATTATTTTTTTTTTGTTAAAAATTTAATTTTTGGTTGACAATTTAAATTTTTTAATAAAAATTTTATTTGTTTGATAATTCACCTATTTCAATTGAAGATTCATTGTTTTAGTTGAAAATTTATCATTTAGGTATAAAATTGAACTATTTTGTTAAAAATTAATTTTTTCAACTGAAACTTTAACTATTCCATTTTTTTTAATTTATATTTTTAGTGGAAAATTTAAGTATTTCTTCAAAAATTAATTAATTTTGCGTTTTGCGCCTTTAAATATTAATAAATAACTTTCGTTTGACCGGGAAAATTGAAAAAGTCGACCGGGAATTTTAAATCGTCTGCCGAATCGCCACCATCGTCTGACACCTGCGCCCTAAAAATGCTATTAGAAAACCCGAAATAAAATCGAAAAAATTGTCCAATTTTAAATAATTACTTGAAACATGATTTAGGGTTTTCAAGTTTTCCAATTTGCGTGGGATGGTGTTCGATGTCGGAGAAGCAAACTCGTTGGAAGCTAAGCGTGTTTTTATCTGGAGTCACGTATTTCCCTGTTGCGTCTATTTTATGTCTACAGGGTCGTTCTCTGTCCAGCAACGAGGGTAATGATCTTTCCAACACGCAAGTGCGTTATGAACGTCTTAAATTTTTTTCAGTCGTAAAAAAATGTTAAGCTGAGCCAGCTACATAGAATTTGTTTTTCTAAAAAGCACGTAATTTCATGTAGAGATAATTCAAAGTCCTTTGGTAAAGTTGTACACACTCGTTAATGAAAGAATGCGAATGATTTTATGAGTTTCATTTTTAATTCCTTATCAAGATCTAAAATTAGTAGATAAACCAAACTTTCAATTTCAGGGCCGCCTGAAACGGTTCCTATTGCAATGCGTAATATTGCGCAATATACTCGAGTGAGTACTCGCGCACTGCGGCCCTTCCGAGGCGAGAGTTACCAACGTCTCGCGAACCTTGAGCTGGGAAACTGCGTGGACCAGAAGTTTTAGGAATTCCTTCATAACGCACTTGTGTCATGAGAGTTTAAAGTTTGTTTACTGCCGCAAACAAATGTTAATGCTAAGCCAGGTAGATAAAATTTTTTTTTTCTAAGAATCACATAATTTCATATAGAGATGATTCGAAGTCCTTTAGTGAAGTTCTACACATTCGTTAATGAAATAATGGGAATGATTTTATTAGTTTCATTTTTAATTCCTCACGAAGATCTAAAATTAGTAGATAAACCAAACTTTCAATTTCAGGGCCGCTTGAACCGTTTCCTATTGCAATGCGTAATATTGCGCGTTATACTCGAGTGAGTACTCGCGCACTGCGGCCCTTCCAAGGTGAGATTTGTTACAGAAATTCGGCTCTGGTGTAATATTCTAAAGATTTCATGGACGTTCAAAGTATTTTAAGGAATAGGACAAGATATGAAAGATTTTATTGAATCTCCAAATTAATTTTTTTCCTAAAAATACGAATTTTAAGCATGAATTTTCTACCAAGTAGTTGAATTTTCAAATGAACACGGAAAATTTTCCATCAAGAAGTTGGATGTTCGTGTAAAAAAATATAAGCTTCCTCCTACAATAGAAGAGTTACATTTTCAGTTCAAAAATAAATTTTTAACTAAAGAACAATGACGAATCTTCAATCAAAAAAATTAATTTTTAATTTTAAACGAAAAATGTAAGAATAGATATTTTAAACAAAATAATCTTTTAATTTATTATCAAAAACAGCTACAACCAAGTAGTTGAATTTTCAAAAAAAGAACAAATTAATTTCAAGAAAATACATGAATTTTAAAGAAGAAAAGTTTATTTAAAAAAAAAAATACTTTTTCACAAAATTGTTAAATTTTCTACAAAGTGGATTGAATTTGAAGTAAACAATAAAATTTTCAACCAAAAACTTGAATTTTAAACCCAGAACAAAACGAAAAAGATTATTTTTTGCAGAAAAATGGTTCAATTTTTAACTAAAAATATAAATTTTTAATCCAGTAGTTGAATTTTAAAGTAAAATGAATTAATCTTTAACCAAAGATGTAATAATCTTATTTCCAGTTAAAAAATGGATTTTTTTACTAAAAAGAAGGAATTTTGTACAAAATAGTTATAATTTTCAACAAAAGAGAAGAATGTTTATTTTTTAATAAAAAACAGCGATTTTCTAATTAAATAATTAAATTTTCATGAAAAGAGATTGCTTTTTTTCTTTAAATTTTAAATAAAGAAAAAAGATTTGCAATCAAAAATGGAATAGTTAAATTAATTTTTAACCAAAAAAGAAACTAATTTAACTTTTTTTTTGCTTGAAAATTATTTTTTTTCTAATTCAACATTTAAATTGTCCACTTTTTATTAGAAAGTTATCCTATTACTCGAAAATTAATCTTTTTTATTGAGATTTTTTTTCTTGGTTGAAATTACACTAATTGTTTGAAAAATATTTTATTAAAAAAAAAATTGGTTGAAAATTGCTCTTCTGGGTTGAAAATTCAAATAATTATTTGAAAGTAGCAATATTTTGTTAAAAAATCAGTTTTCTATTTGAAGATTCTTGATTTTAGTTAAAATTTGTATCCTTAACAATTTTTTTGGTAAACATTTATTTTTAACTGAAAATTTAATTATTTCATTTTTTATTAATATTTTATCTTTCTTAGTTAAAACTTCACCTATTTAGTTGACACTTCGTGTTTTTTTTTGTTGTAGAAAATTAAGATTTTTTCTTAAAAATTCAACTGCTTGGTTGAAACTTGAACGATTTTTTAGAAATCTTTTTTCTTGGTAAGCTATTGATTTTTTAAATTAAAAATGTTACTGTTCGATTTTTTGTTAAAAATTTATCATTTTTAATTCGCCCTTCAACTATTTCAATGAAAATTTGTATTTTTCGTTAGAAAATTTATCTTCTTTATTACAAAATCATGTTGTTAATTGAAAATTAAGCTATTACATTTTTTTAGAATAATTTATCTCTTTTGGTTAAAAATTTAAATATTTTGTCGAAAAATCACTGTTTTTGTTTACAAAATATTTTTAACTGTAAATTTAACTTTCTCAGTTGAAAATGTAATTATTCCATGTTTTTTTAAAAGTTGATATTTTTATTGAAAATCCAAATTTACAATTTAAAATTGATATAATTGTAAAATATTAATTTTTTAAATAAAAAATGTTCCTATTCTATTTTTTGTTTAAAATTTTTCATTTTTATTGATCCTTCAACTATTTCGTTGCGAAAATTTGAATTTTTCGGCAAAAAATAATTATTTTTAGTTAAAAATTCATGTTTTTAGTTGAAAATTCCACTATTTGGTTAGAAGTTAATATACTGTGTTGAAAGTGAAACAATTATTTTTAAAAAACTATCCTATTTGGCTGAAAAATCAACTACTTTTTTGAAAATTCAACTCTTCGGTTGAAACATCAACTATTTTACGTCAAATTCATTTTTTTTTCTTTTTATAGAAACTAAATTTTTTAGATAAAAGTTTAGTTTTGTTTAAAAATGTTTTTTTCTTAACTATTAATTATTATTTTGATTTGAAAATGTTACTTTTCCATTTTTGGTTAAAAATTTATTATTTTCAATAGACACTTGAACTATTTAATTGAAAATGTATATTTTTTGGTAGAAATTTAATTATCTTGGTTAAAAATTAATGTTTTTTGTTGAAAGTTCCACTATTTTGTGGCAAATTCGTTTTTTTGGAGAAACTTAAATTTTAAGGTAAAAATTTTACTTTTCGATGTTTGGTTAAAATTCGATCCTTTTTGCAATTTAAGATATTTAAATGAGATTAAAATCAAATTTAAAAACCTTTTTAATGTCCAATAATTAAGTTAATGTGAAGAATTCCTGAAAATAAAATCAAGAATCTAACGAACAAATTTGGACAACCACCATAAAATGTTCACATCACAAAAAAAAACATTTATACCAAATAATAAAAATAAAAAATAAAATAATAAAATTATAAAATAAAATTCTTCATTTGAAAAGTGGTAACCACCATGTTGGTAGAAATGTTGTATAGTAGGAATCTACTATATCGGTAATCAGAGGGCCCTTTGTGTGTACAAACTAAAGTTTGTTTCCATTTCTTCAATGGACTCATAGCACGCATTGCGTTCGAGATTGTGACGACTGAGTATTAATTATTCGAGAAATTCATTATTGTTTTTGTTTACCATTTTTTTCATGCAGCACCGCCACAGTACTATATTATAAAGTACAATTTATGTACTTTTTTTTAACTTGGTTATATTTATTATTTTTATGACTTATTT
>JAWWLR010000167.1:13035116-13056804 GCA_035041075.1 Acraspis erinacei
GTCAGCCTCAGATTTGCATTTAATCGATTTCCGCTTCCTTTGACAGCCAAAGACTCTGCAGGTCTATGAAATGTGGGTAAACTGCTGAATTGATATTGAAAATGCAAAAACGTGACGAAAAATAAAAAATACAATAAAAAGAATCCTGGGAAAGTATTCCATTGCAAAAGTATTCTGAACTCGATTGCAAGTCAAGTAGAAAGCTCCTTGAAGCTTGATTCTTTTTCCTATGGGAACTAGAATCAAGGTACGACACATAAAACCAGTAATAGCTTTTTAAATTTTCGATTGTGCAAAAGAAGTACAATAAAAACTACCAATAATCCTTATCTGGAATAATAATGTATTTTTGACGTTTTTCACTTTTCTAGATATTTTCCACGCAATTCCTAAACGGTCTGAATAAAATTTGACGCTTGACTGGACAATAAGGTGAGCCAAAAATAGATTGGAAATTTTGGTCTATATATATATATACATACAGGTTTCGCAAGCTCCATGAAGTTTAACACGTATTTCCCAAAAGAAAGAAATAGGTTTTGGCAAATTTTATTCATAATCGTTAATATTAGGTGAATCGAGTAGAAATTATAATTTTTTGCAATTTTTCAATTAGGAATTTTTTCAAATACACAACACACTACTTTTTACTAATCATTAAATGTTAAAATGAATGATTCGAATAATTTATAATTGCTCTCATCAATTTTCTCTTAAAAAGAGAAATAATTTTTTTTTAATTTATTATTTGTAATAATATGCTGTTAGAATAATGCTAGAAAGTTTCAGTTTTTTTTTTAAATTTTCAAATTTTGGTCCAATAATTAATTCAAATCAACTATAATAATTGCTTAAACAATTTTCAAACAAAATTTAGCTTATTTTTATTTTTTATTAATGGAGGAATAATAAATAAACGATAGAGAGAATCGTTTCTTAATTCATATCTTAATTTTTTATGAATATTATCCTTAAAGTAACACTGAACATTTTAGAAGAACCCGCAACTATCTAGCATTAACGTAGAAGAAGATAGTCATAAACAATAATAATTTGTTCAAAAAAATTAGGTTCTTTGAATTTCATTATTTATTACCTTCCTCTAAGTAAGAAGTTGATAAAAAGTGGAAATTTTCAGAAAAAGTGCAATTTTCATCCATTATTCTAAGATAATATTATTACAAATGGTTGTAATTCGTTTAAGGAATTATTTCTGTTCAATTGAAGAGTTAAGTTGAAAAATTTCGGAAAAAAGTTCGATTTTCTAACTCGATTCCAAGCGCAAATTGCTATAAACGATCATAAACTTCTTTAATAATTTATGTGAACATCTAATTATCAGTTTAAAGAAGTATTTTATGTATTAGAAATATATTTATTTTAAAAAATTCGACTTAAAAAACCTCCGAAAAATTATAATTAGTGCCAAAAACTTGCTACACCCAATATTACACTTATGGTAGTTTTTGGGACACCATAAAAAAGACTAATCGTGTGATATTCAAAAAAATTTATTATCTTTCATTCTGTAAATCTTTTTAAAGAGAAATTTTAAATGCCAGATCTATTCAGCTAATATTGAGGAATCTGAATAAAATTTACAAAAAGGTATTTTTTCTTATCGAAAATACTGTGTTATCTGAAAAATAATATTCATGTTTCTGGCTTTAAAAATAGCTTGCAGAAGATTATTAGAATTTGTAGGGGAATCTCCAGCAAATAATTTCCGTTAAATTACGGAAATTATTACTCCTTTTGACCTGATTATTATTATTTCTCAATTTATATGCTTTTCAACAATTTTAAAACTAATTAAAAATTTTTGAAACATATATTATTTTTTTAAGTCATTCTAATTTCCTACTGGCTTCTTGAAATGTAATTTTTTATGTTTAATCGGACAACTAATTAGTAATAATTGATAAGAAGACTGATCATTGCTTGAAACACTTATTAATTTTGTACAATGTTGTCATTGTTTATTTAACGATAAGCGACACACTCAACCTAACTTAAGAAAAAGAATCAGATTTTTTTACCTCTTCTTCATGTAAATGTAAAAATTATCTTCAATAAATTCTTTAAAAAATTCGATAATGGTTTGAACAAAAAATGAAATTAAGCGTGAAAAGAGTTACAATCATTAAGTCAATAAGAAAATAAATTTGTTAAAGAAATAAAAACTGTTTAAACAATTATAAATTCGTTTTAAAATGCTTAAAAACATTTTACTTGTCGAATAACAATAATCTATGTGTAAAGATTGCGCAAAATTGACAATTACAGTATTTTAAAGCTTGAGAAGGGGAGAAATTAAAATAAAACCGAGAAAAGCCGGGAATTTGCCAGGAATTTGTCGTAAATACAAATTCCAGCCGAGAATCACATTTAAAGTTTTTGAAAATGTGAATTTGTAATGATCTAGAGAATATAAAAAATAAATTTTTAATTTCTGGAAAAAGTCTAAATGATCTTTTATTTTTTTAAACTAATTTTACCAGAATATTTGTGTAAAGATATGAATTATTTTTAAAGTAATTTCGAAAGTTTAGAAATTTTTTAAATATTCAAAAATAACTTGAATTTCAATATATGCCAAAAAATTTTAAATAAAATGTAAGCTTTTTGAAGATTTGAAAGTTTAAAAAAAGTTTTAAATGTTTAACAAAAAAATATTATATAAGATACTTGGAAAATTATAAAAGTCTTTTTATTTTGAAAAAGCCATTTTAAAAGAAATTTTCAAAAAATTGAAAGTGCAATTGTTTGATTGAAAATTAATTTTTTTTGGCTTAGGATGCAGGTTGTTTGTTGAAAATTCGTATTTTTGTTTGAAAAATAATTTTTTCACCTGAAACGTTAACTGTTCCATTTTTGTGTGGAAAATGAATCTTTTTTATTGAAAATTCATGTATTTCCTTAAAAAGTTCGTCTGTTTTAGTAGAACATTAATACTTGTGGTTCAAACTGCTAATTTTTAGTATAAGACCCAATTAGTTAATTAAAACTGATTTTTTGTTTTTCAAAATTCATATTTTCGGGTTTGAAAATCAAACTATTATGTAAAAAATGTCAAAAAAGTTTTAATACAATATGGATTTTCGAAGACTTCGAAACAAAAGGAAGCATTTTAAGAATTTTGAATAGTACTAAGAGAATAAAAACGTCTTTGTTAAGACGACATATCATTTCAAATGATTTTCTGAAAATTGAAAAAATAATATAAAAGATTTGGAAGAAATTTTTTTTAATTTCTCAAAATAAGAGAATTTTATACAAAATTCGAGTAAGTTTTAGAGACATTGAGAAGTTTTGAAAAAATTAAATATAATTAAAAACTGGGAAAGATTTCAAAAAGTTAAAAACAAATCTTAGATTTTTAAAGATTTCAAGCAAAAAATCAAGATATAATTTTAATTCATTTAGTACTAGCGATTGATTATTAATTTAGGAAAGAGTTATTAAAAAAAATTATGATAAATATTATCAATTTTAAGGCACTGGCCAGTATTACGGAATCTTCCGTATCGTTAGCTCTGAATGAGCAGTAAGAGAGGTGAATTTTACATTAAACATTAAAAAAAACTGAAAATTGAGAAAATTCTATTTTATAAAAAAAATTCTACACCCTAAAGTTATTGATCCGATATAAAACTCACAGAATTTCTTTCTCAGAGATGGCTAAATTCGAGAGGAAATATTGGCTAAATATAAGTTTGAGGTTTTTGAGAAGATCGGCTTTTGATATTTTATACTACTTAATAGAAATGTTTCTGCTTTCCCATTAGTCTTTTGTTAAGAACTAAATTTCATAAACGTATTTATTAAGCAGCAATTAAAATAGAAATCAATTTCTTAATTTTTTAAAAAGCAGCTTCCATCAGCAGGAAGCTTTTATCCATACTTTTTTGCTATTTTTTTCCTTATTTACGTGCTCTTCGCCGATAAAATGTCTCAACTCGAACTAAAAAAAAGTTGTTAGATTCTGAAAACTTTTCTCTCGCCTCATTCAATCAAAAATTTTAATGAGACAGAAAGTACAGGAAAGAAGAGGAAAAGTTCTGAGAGAAAGAAGATTGATTACACTTCTCTCTGGGAATAAAATCTCCATGGTCTTCTCTAGTTGCAAACATTCATTTAGATAAATATTTTCTGACAAGGAGCAGTTATCATTACAAAAATTGTCAAATCATCTAAAATTGGTGTAAATTATCTTAAATATAATGATTTTTTTTAACCAAAGTATTTATTTTCATTGATTTTGTGTATAGGCAAAATTAAAATTGGCATTAAAAAAGCATAAACTATCCTTGAAGCTTATTTCTATCGTAAAATATATAACACATGTCGAGAATAATTTCACAGTTCCGTGCTTCAGATAGCGGAGGTTTCATCAAAATTCTTAGAATTGATAAAAGCTATGACTTGAAAGGCGTTCGTAATCCAAGGATTGAAAATCTAATAAAAAAAGGAATACAAAAAATTTAATTTTTTACCATCGTAAGTTCAAAAATCGCAAAGGTTATACATTAAATGTAGAATCCTGTATATAAAATTATCAGGGCAGACGTCTAGTCTAAACGGTCTTTTCAAGCCCAAATGGGCACTTACATATTTTTTTTACATATTTTAAAAAGGGGGCAAAGTTTTTAAAAGTATCAAAAATGAAAAGTGAAAACTAAAAAAATGCATTTTTTGCTCATCATAGTCCTTTTGGGCCCTAATTAGGTGATGACTATCCCGTTGGGACCAAACAAATTTATAAGTAAAATAAATGAGTTTTTTGAAAAGTAGTATAAGTTTAAATATCGTAGTTGGTTTTTTAACAGAGCCATTAAAATTCTCAACAAAACAGTTGAATCCTACATTGGAAAAGAGAAATTTTCAACCGAACAGTTGGAGTTTTAACCAAAAAAGATTCACTTTCAGTGAAATAGTCTAATTTTCAACTAGTGGTGATCAAGTTTCAATTAAAAGGAAAGCTGCCCGCTAAGGGAGCACATACAAATAGCGCGCATTTATAGGAATAGGCTGTTACAAAAATTATACTCTCGATTTTTGGGTGATTGATCTCCCCAATTTATTCGTTTTCCGAAAAATGAAAATCCCTAATTTTTTCTTATATTTTTTAACGTTGAGCTGGAAAAGCTCGGTTTTCAAAAAATAGAAACAAAGAAGTACTTTTTGTAAACTTTTTGTGAATTAAAGCATAGTCATCTCGTAAGGAATGTTCAAAAAATAATAAAACCCTTTTTAGGGAATCAATTTGGACCACCCAATCTCCTTTTTTTGTGTCCATAAAATGTCCCGAAAAAAATCAAAATAGCTGTTTTCTATAAAATTCATGCTAAGGATGTATATATTAAACAATACTGAACTGTTTAAGCAATCGTAAAAATTGATTATTTTATGAAGTTGATGACACAATTGACAAATCTTGAAAGTAATATAGTTTGCAGGATGTCGTAATTATTTAAATGATTTTCATTTGCTAAACAACTTTTTTCTCCTGTAATTCTTGAAAAGTTCTTATTTTGTAGAATTAATGGCACACCTAACAGATCTTGAGTGTAATCTATTTTTTTAATAATATTTAGCGACCGTTTAAACAATTTGCATTTGCTTAAGCAATTTTGTTTCTTTTAAATCGGGAAAAGTTATTCTTTTCTGCAATTATTGTCATAATTAACGAATATTAAGAGTAACAAATTTTTGTTTATAGATTTTTTGGAAATATTTAAGCAATTAGTAATCACCTACTTGCACCTTTTCATATGGAAGCTGGGCAAAAATCTAGTTTTTTCGAATCTTTTTCACAATGTCGTTTACTATGCAGTATCTTCTTATCTCAGAATTAATAACCTATATTGTTTGACAAATTTAATTTAGTTGCTTTAAGAAAAGTATAGTCTTTTCTTTTACTTAAAGGTAAATTATTTTCAATTAACATATTCCAGCTATTGAATGTAGTTATTTAAAAAAAGTATTATTGTTTGAGCAATATATGATATGCTTTCTAAAATAACGAAATACTGAATAATAAACGATATAGTGTGAGTGATTCGAAAAAAGTAGTATTTTCTCCACCTTCCCTGTGAAAAGGGGCAAATAAATGATTTTTAATTGCTTAAATAATTACTAAATATCTCAAACAAAATATACTGCTTTTAACATTCGTTGTGCTCCTTAAATTCAGAAAAGAATAACTTTTTACGATCGACAGGGACACAAGTTTAAACAAATAAAAGTTGTTTTGAAAAAAATTACAATTGTTTAAATAATTACGAGATATCCTTAAAAAATATATAAGTCATAACATTTGATACTTGTGTCATTAATTCCAGAAAATAATAAAAAAAATTGGTTTAAATAATTACAAAATATGTTAAATAAGAAGTACTGTTCTTGAAATTTTATCAACTATAAAATTATTATTTGTATAGTAACTATTTATAATAAATAATAATGGTTTAGATCATTAAAAAATAATTAAAATATGTCACTTATCGATTAAAAATAATTCAAGTTTGAAAATTTGCAAAAAATAACGCCTTTAGCTTGAATTTGGTACAAAACTGCTATTTTTCATTTTTTCTGGCATTTTCTGGGCTCTTTAAAAGGGCATTTGGTGGATCAAAGTTAAATCTTAATGGGTGGAAATTATTCCTTGACAATTCCTTCAACGGTGAATATACTTTAATTCACAAAAAATGACTAACAAGTAATTTTTTCGACTTTTTCGAAAACTGAGATTTTTCCATTTAAAATCTCGTATTAATTTCAAAAACCCGGGGATTTTATTTTTCCGGAAAACGAACAAATTGCGAGAGGGGTTGGGGGGATCAATAACCAAAAATAAAAAGTCACATTTTGTACGGGTGTGAATTTGGACCACCCTTGTCATGGGTGAAGACAGTGATGTGATGCTAAACTGTTTTTTTTTTGTATCTGAAGAAAAAAATTTCCTTAAAATGACTGAAATGCAGCGATGGGAAAAAGGGCACAGCTGTTGAATAAGTTAAAGTAGCCTGGTGGTCAGGGGTCGTCTGACACGATATATTTTCGGTATAAACAAGCAAACTCGGTTTCTGCGATATTTCAAAACTAACACGTTAACGTGTGAAGCTTCCGTTAAATCTATGAGAAACAGAAGTCAAGGAACAAATTTGTATGCGTGTGTACAAGGAGGAGGAGGAGGAGGAGGAGGAGGAGGAGGAGGAGGAGGAGGAGGAGGAGCAGTTCAAATTTATTATGAATTCCGTAATTATTTTTGAATAGTTCAAGTTATTTTACCGAAAAATGGTTTATTCAGCGTACATTTTTTCACACCCATTGCATCGTAACAATTTCGGTAAAAAGTCAAATATCTCTAAATGTTAATCGTTTTCTAGTTCAAGCTTGAGGAACGAAGTTGTAAAAATTATTTAAAATATTTAAACTCATTTTAGTGGGTAGAGGAGCAGGAGGTGGAGGAGGAGGAGAAGGAGGAGTTCAAATTTATTATCAGTTCCGTAATTATTTTTGAATAGTTCGAGTTATTTTACCGAAAAATGGTCCATTCAGCCTATTTTTTCATATCCATCTTACCGTAACAATTTGGGTAAAAATTCAAATATCTCTAGATGTCACTGGTTTTCTGGTCCAAGCTTCTGTAACTTAATTGCAAAAATTGGTAAAAATACTAAAACTACTTTTGGTTGATGCAGGAGGAGAAGGGGGGAGAATGGAGGAGGAGGATGGAGCTTGTCCATGAGTGTCATTTGACACAGTCCTAAACCCGATTCGCGCCACACGCTTCTCGTATCGTAGCGACATAGCGTATAGTAGGAAGAAAGGTAGGTTTTTGTCTCGAGTAAACGTTCCCAAGCAAAGAACAAACGTGGGTCTCATCTCTCATTCCTCTCCTTTCCCCCCCCCCTCTCTCTCTCTCTGGCATCCTTAAGAAATAAGATTTTAGTCTCCATCCCACTCCCACCGAAACGTAGACGCCAAGTTCCCACACAGAGATACCAGCTCTACTCAAAAACGACCCCCCACCCCCTCAACTGTGAATGTCCGCTGACGGAACAAACGATTCCCAAGCGAATGAATGAATATGTGCCTGCAAATCTTTCCAGAAGATAAGCCGCCATTGTCTGATGGTTTCGTCAAAAAAACGCGCTAAAATGCGAGAGACGAATTACTTCTCTCCTCATTTTTGTTTCTTCAATTGTTAGTTGACATCAATTATATTTGCTATAATTCCCATTTTTTATCAATTTTATTTTTCCTTATTAACTCATTTATATTTTACCGAATTATTTGCGATATTTATTTTTCTTATATTCGTTTTAATTTAATCTAATATTCATTTAACAAAAAAAATATTTTTTGACCTAGCAGTTTCATTTACAATCAAATATTTTATCTTTGATACCAAAGAGATGATTTTTTTCAATAGTTGAACTTTTAACCAAATAGTTAAATTTTCCTACCAAAAAGAAGAATTTTTTCGAGACAGTGGCATTTTTAGCAATAAAATTAATTTTGAAACAAGAAAGAAGAATTTTCAATTTTTTGATAAAAAGGATTATCAAACAGTGTAATTTAATGAAAAAATACAAATTTTCAACTGACTCACACAAAAAGAAGAATATTTAATAAATAAGTTTCTGCGAAAAAAGATAATTTGTAAAGCATATATTTTTAATCAAAAATAAAATAGATTCATCAGACAAAAATAAATTTTTATCAACAATAAAATTTTTTTAAATAATTAAATTTTTAACGAAGTTTTTCAATTTAACAATTATTTAAATATTAAAAGTAATAGGGTAATATTTAACCGAACAATTGAATTTTTCATGAGAAAATTTATTTGTAATAAAAGAGTTTAATTTTTTACGAAATTTTTTAAGTTTCGATTTAAAAAAAAACGAATTTTGTACAAAAAAATTCAAATTTTAATCCGAAAGTATGATTTTTCAACAAAAAATTTATTTTATCTCCAGATAGTTAAATGTACAACCAAATAATCTAATTTTAACTAAAGTGGTGAATCTTCAATTAAAAAATATTTAAATTTAAAATCAAAAATAAATGAATGGAATCAAAAAAGATTAATTTAAAAAAAAATAGTTAATTATTCAACCAGAACAGATTACTTTTGAACCAAAAAGTTTAATTTTTAACTAAAGAAGAAAAATATTCAACCAAAAACGGAATAGTTAATTTTTCAGGTAAAAATTGAATTTTTAACCACATAGTTGAATTTTTACATAAACAAAAAATGTATTTAGCCAAAAATTGAACTAAAATTTTGTGATAAAAAATTAATTTGAAATAAAAAAATGAAAACTTTTCAATAGATTAGTTAATTTTTTTAATGAAAAAGATCAATATTTAATTTTAAATATCAATTTGGAACCATAAATGTTGTAATTACATTTTCGATTAAAAAAATTAATTCTGAGTTGAAAGAAAATAAATTATTTTTAAGAAAATACTTGTATTTTTAACTGAAAAACAAAAATATTCAACGGAAAATGAATTAAATCAACTTTAACGTTGAAAAATTAATTTTAATTTAAAAAAAAGGCTACAATAAAATACTTCATGTTTCAACTAAAAAGCTAGATTTTTAATTTAAAATATAAATTACTTTGAACCAAAAATGTTATAATTATATTTTCGGAATAAATTTCCGGTAAAAACAACAACTAATTTTTAACAAAATACTTGATTAAAAAAAAAAAGTTGAATTTGTAACTAAACAAGAAAATTATGAAACTAAAAACGGAATAGTTAATTGTTAATTGTTTAATTGAAAAAGATCAATTTTTAATTTCAAATATGTATTACCAATAAAAAATGGCATATTTAAATTTTCCGTTAAAAAATTAATTTTCAGTTGAAAATGACAAATTATTTTCAACAAATATACTTAAATTTTCAATCAAAATTTTCAAGTACAAAATTCATTTTATATAAAAAATAATAAAAAATAAACCATTTTCTTGGAAATGCATGCAAACTGGGTTGAATTAAATACATTTTGATTGATTAAACAAAACTTTCTATTCATACAACAAAACTTTTTGGTTGAAGTAACCAAATACTCTGCCTATCCAAAGAATTGGTTAAAACAACCAAAAAATTTAGTTTTTTTAACAAAAAATATTGTCTATATAATAATCATATTCTATGATTGAACCAACAAAAATTTTGTTGATTGAGGATGATAAGAAATAACAATTTGAGTAAATAAATGTTGGGCAATGTGGTTTTTAAGAAAAATTAAATTTCGGTGACATGATGATTAAATTTAATCAGATTAAATTCACATACAAGTTCGGTAATTAGGTTAAATAAATATTAGGCCTAGTGGCAATTTAGAAAAATAAATATTCCGGGAAATGACAATTTGGTTAAATGACAATTTAGTAAAAGAGTAATTTAATTAAATGAAAGTTAAAGAAAATAAAACGTGTCTTAAATGGCACTTTAAATAAATAAAAATTAGTTTAAATAGAAAGAAAACATCTCATGTGGGTAATTTTTTCAATTTCGGAAATACTTTTTCCTGGAGATGATCTTTTTAGTTATAAATTTTATTATTTAATTAACATTTTTCTAATTTTCTCAAAAATATATCCTTTTCGGTTTCAAATTCAAATATTTTGTTAAAAATTCATCTTTTCTTTCTTGAAAAAATTCGTCTTTTTGGATTAAAAATTCAATTTTTTCTGTCGAAACTTATTTGTTGTTAAAAAATTCATATTTCGTTCCTGAAAAAGCAACTGCAACATTTTTCGGATTAGAATTCAACTATTAAAAAAAAAAAATTTTTTATGAAAATTCATCTGTTTTAAGAGAAATTTTTTTTCTTTATAAAAATGCAACTATTTGATAGAGAATTCAACAATTTGGTTAAATACCCATTCCTTTTGGTTAAAAATTCATCTTTTTTTTATTGAAAATTCCATTTTTTTCGAAAAAACTTATTTCCAGTTGAAAAATTCATATTTTGATTGTGAAAAGTCAACTGAAATCTTTTTTTACTTTTTTTCTTCATTTGAAATTTCAATTTTTTTGAGTAAAATGCATCCTTTTCGGGTAAGATTAATTTTTTCTGAATTCATATTTTAGGTTTTAAAATCCAATTTTTGTAAAGAAAATTCGTCTTTTGCTTTAAAGGTTCAAACATTTTAACTGTTATTCCTTTCTTGAGTTAAAAATCTTAATTTTTTGAAAATTCGTCTTTTTGCTTTCAAAATATTTTTTAAAATAAATTTGATATTTTTTTATTGAAATGTAAACTATAACACTTTTTTATCGGAATTTATTTTTCTAGGTTAAAAAATTCATTTGTTATGATAAAAAATTAGTTATTTTGTTGAAAATTTAATTATTTTGTTAAAAAAGCATCTTCATCCCCTTATCTGTACAAACATGTGGTAATTTTTACGTTCAAAGATTGAAGAGATGGTGTAATGTAATTGTAATTTTAAACCTCGGAGGATGTGGGCGGGCAGCTTTTGACGAAGACACCCTCGTTTCAAACTTTCGAAGATGAACCGAGAAAATTTGACAGAAATCGTCCGTAATAGCAGATGCTTAGATTTTCACGGACAGCCTGTCAGTCGGCATTCTTCTTTATCTAAGTTCGTTAGCAGCTTCCGGAAATTTTAGACTTGTGCCAGATTTTCGTTTTCTTTTAATTAAATAATTGAATAAACAATAAATAATTATAAATAAATTTAATATATAATGTTTTGTCTACTTTTCAAAAAGTTCTTTTTTACATTCACTGTAAAAAATTTGCGAAATTTTTCCCGCCCTTTTTTGGAGAAAATTTCACATTTTAGGATGAAAACAAGTTTCCCCTTGAGAATTGGGAATATCCATAAAAATTGGATAATTTTAAGGAATTTTAGGAAATATTCCCAAAAGTTAAGAGATTAAGTGATTCCCATAAAATTTGGTGAATTTCTTTTAATCACTCGGCGATTTTTCCAAACAATGTCCACCTTTTTTGGAAAAATCGCAGCGTGAATAACAGAAATTGAAATTCCTTCAAAAACTGGGTAATTTTCAGGAATGTTAGGAAATATTCCCAAAAGTTAAGAGATAAAGTGATTCCCATAAAATTTGGTGAATTTCTCTTATTCACTAGGCGATTTTTCCAAAAAATGTCTCAATTTTTTGCAAAAATCGCAGCGTGATAAGCGTAATTCAAATTCCCTAAAAAATTTGACAATTTTAAGGAATGTCAGGGAATACTACCAACAGTTAGGAGATTACGTGATTCCCAAAAAAATTGGTTGAATTTCTCCTATTCACTCTGCGATTTTGCCAAAAGTTTCACCTTTTTTGGAAAAATCGCAGCGTGAATAAGAGAAATTAAAATTTCCTCAAAATTGGATATTCGGCAGGAATGTTAGGAAATATTCCCAAAAGTGAAGAGATTAAGTAATTCCCATAAAATTTGATGAATAAGAGCAATTCATATTCCCTAAAAAATTGGATAATTTTAAAGAATGTTATAACATATTCCCAAAAGTTGAGAGATTAAGTGATTTCCATAAAATTTGGTGAATAAGAAAAATTCATATTCCCTCAAAAATTGGATAATTTTAAGGAATGTTACGAAATATTCCCAAAAGTTAAGAGATTAAGTGATTCCCATAAAATTTGGTAAATAACTAATATTGACTCTGCGAATTTTCCAAAAAGTGCCCACTTTTTTGGAAACATCGCAGCGTGAGTAACAGAAATTGAAATTCGTTCAAAAATTAAATAATTTTAAAGAATGTTAGGAAAGATTCCCAAAAGTTAATAGAATGAGTAACTCCCATTAAATTTGGTGAATATCTCTTATTCACTCTGCGATTTTTCCAAAAAAGGTGGAAATTCAAATTTCCTCAAAATTGGATAATTTTAGGGAATGTTAAAAAATATTCGCAAAAGTTGCTAGATTAAGTGATTCCCATAAAATTTGGTGAATTTCGCTTATTCACTCTGCGATTTTTCCAAAAAATGTCTACAATTTTTGCAAAAATCGCAGCGTAATTAAGAGAAATTCATATTCCCTAAAAAAAATTGATAATCTTAAGGAGTGTTAGAAAATATCCCCAAAACTTAAGAGATTAAGTGATTGCAGCGTGAATAAGAGAAATTCCAATTCTCTCAAAAATTTAATAATTTTAAGGAATGTTAGAAAATACTGTCAACAGTTAAGAGATTTAAGTGATTCACATAAGATTTGGTATATAAGAGAAATTCAAATTCCCTCAGTAATTGGATAATTTTAAGGAATGTTAAGAAATATTCCCAAAAGTTAAGAGATTAAGTGATTCCCTTAAAAAATTTTAAATTTCTCCTATTCACTCTGCGATTTTGCCAAAATTTCCACCTTTTTTGGCAAAATCGCAGCGTGAATATACAGAAATTGAAATTCCTTCAAAAATTGGATAATTTTAAGGAATGTTAGGAAATATTCCCAAAAGTTAAGAGATTGAGTGATTCTCATAAAATTTGGTGAGTACCTCTTATTCACTCTGCGATTTTGCCAAAAAATTCCACCTTTATTTGAAAAATCGCAGCGTGAATAAGAGAAATTCGAATTCCTTCACAATTGGATAATTTTAAGGAATGTTAGAAAATATTCGAAAAAGTTGCGAGATTAAGTGATTCCCATAAAATTTGGTGAATTTTTCTTCTTCACTCTGCGATTTTTCCCAAAAATGTCCACCTATTTTGGAAAAATCGCAGCGTGAATAAGTGAAATTCAACTAACCTAAAAAAATTTGAGATTCTTAAGGAGTGTTAGAAAATATTCTCAAAAGTTAACAGATTAAATGATTCCCAGAAAATTTCTTACATTTTTCTTATTCAATCTTTGATTTTTCAAAAAATGTCCACCTTTTTCGGAAAATCGCAGCGTGAATAAGAGAAATTGAAATTCCCTCAAAAATTGGATAATTTTAAGGAATGTTAGGAAATGTTCTCAAAAGTTTAGGGATTAAGTGATTCCCATAAAATATTGTAAATCTCCCCTATTTACTCTGCGATTTTTTCAAAAAGTGTGGCTATTTTTTTGATAAATTGGGAGAAATTGGAGAAAAGGTTAGGTGCACCATGAATAATGTGGCGAATTTTTTTCCAATTCGATGCAGTTTTTTAAATTTGATGCATTTTTTTCAAATTTGATGAATTTTCCGAAATGTTTGTTGACATAAAATTAGTAAATAATAAATTTTAATAATAATTATTTGAATTTTTGTAGTTTTCGCAACTGAATTTTTCCGTACGAAAAGTCGGATCTTTGAAAATAGTTTCTCTGTGCTTTTAATAATAAAAATAATATTAATGAGGTTGCAATTCAGTGATATTATAAACTTTCGGGATTTTTATTTTTCGGGAATTTTCCAAATCGGTATTTTTATTTTTCGGTAATTTTATTATTCACGAATTGTATTCTTCGGGAATTTTCAAATTCGGGAAATTTACTATTTCAGGAATTTTATTTTTCGGGATTTTTCAGACGTCCCTAAAAAAAACTCACGACAGTTTATAATATTACCGAATTGGAAAATCCCCAAAAATAAAATTCCCTACACTGCAAAATTCCCGAATTGGAAAATTCCCGAATATTAAAATTTACGAATAATAAAATTGCCCAAAAATAAAAATACCGAATTGGAAAACTTCCGAATAATAAAATTCCCGAATTATAAAATTTCACAATGGGAAAATTCCTGAATGATACAATTCACGACAGTTTATAATTTTATCGATTTAGAAAATTTGCGAATAATAAAATTCCTGGCATTTAATCATATTACCGAATTGAAAAAATTCCCGAACAATAAAATTCCCGACAGAAAATTGTCGAATTATAAAATATCCGAATTTGAAAATTTCCGAATTTAAACAATTATTTTTTTTATAAATATGTTTTATTTATTACAAAAATAATAATGAAGTGTTCCTTTTTTCAAAGTAATTTTTAATATTTAAAATTTCGAAAATTATTGCTTGACTTGACCCTCGAACAAAAAAAAAATCACCCACTGTTTTCATCATACCTTAAAACGATTTTCACAAATAATGTATATAAAATTAGAATTCGATTTTTGCGAAGGCTTTTTGTATTTTTTGATAATATGCACATTAAACAAAATTCTTCACCAAGAAATATTTTATTTTAAATTATTGTTATTTTAAATTCAAACAATAAATTTCGAAATTTTAAACATTAACAATAATTAAAAAAAATAAATATTACATATTGTATTTTTAATCAATAAAACATATTTATAACAAATTGTAATTGTTTAAATTCGGGAATTTTCCATTTCGGATATTTTATAATTCAGAAATTTTCTCTTGGGAATTTTATTATTCGGGAATTTTCCAATTCAGGAATTTTATAATTCGGAAATTTTATTATTCGGGAATTTTCTAATAAGGTATGTTTATTTGCGGCAATTTTATTATTTGTAAATATTATTATTCGGGCATTTTCCAATTCGGGAATTGTGTAAAATTCCAGAATTACACAAATTTAAAATTCGATTTTTGCGAACACTTTTTGTATTTTTAAAAAAATACTATGCAATTAAAAAAATACGTCTCCCAGAAATATTTTATTTAAAGTTATTATTATTTTAAATTCAAACAAGAATTTTCGAAGCTTTGAACATTAAAAACAATTTTTAAACTTATTTCATTATTCTGTTTGTAATCAATAAAACATATTTATAAAAAAATGTAATTGTTTAAATTCGGAAATTTTAAGATTCAGGAATTTTCCAAGTCGGATATTTTATTATTCGGGAATTTTCCAATTCGGTAATATTATTTTTCGATAATTTTCTTAATCATGAATTTTTTATTCGTGAATTTTATTTTTTGGTATTTGTCAATAGTCGTATTAATTTATTTATTTTATTAAAGATTCGTGTTTTTAAAATTCAATTTACCTGGTAAATAATTCGTTTGTTTTTGTTGAAAATTAATTTTTAAACTGAAAATGTGAATATGAGGCGGAAAAATTGCAGATGTCCTAACGATCAGTGGGCAAGCTTTTTCCGAAATGAGGTTCGAGTGGACCTGGTTTGCAGCATCGTATGTCCCGAACATTCGGAAAGAAGGAACGAATACGATTGGGGCAAAGCGGGCGGACATGTGTGAAATTAGCTTAATCTCTCGGCTCGGATGACAATGGAGATACAAAAGTGATTCTTGTACGACACGCATTGCCAGAGTTCGGGTGACAAATCTCACCCCAATGACAAACCCCGTCCCAATGCTGTCTGTACCCGTGTAAATACATTAGAGGATGATCCCCCCATTGGCGTACACACCACACCATCCTAATTCTCCTTCCACATTTTACGAGCTACCTGTCATTCTCCTAAAGTCCTTTTTCTATTTTAAATTTTCATTCAAATTTTTATTCTGTTCCATTATTCTATTATAAAAAAAAAATAATAAATAGCGTTCACATTGTTTTCCCTGTTCCCCTGCGCTTCTCGTTTTCCCCTACTCTAAAAAACTACCCCTTTTCTGTTTAAATAGTTCTGGAAGAATTTGAAATTTATACCGTGAAGTCTTATCTTCAGTTTCACCCAAGAAAACTTGAAAAATCTTCTCCGGTTCCCGAGTTATGAACAAAAATGTCCAAGCATATTATCTCTGAAATTTTCTCAGCTTTTTTTTGCGTTAACTTTAACTCGTGCTATGCCTTAGGAAAATTGTGGAAAAAATCTGAAATTTAGAAATCTTAATTCCTAAAATCTTATCTTTAGTATGAGCCAAGAAAACTTGAAAAATCTTTTCGGGTTCCCGAGTTATGAACAAAAATGTCCAAGCATGTGATCACCGAAATTTTCTCAGTTTTTTAGCCTCAGCTTCAACTCTTGCTATGCCTTAGGAAAATTATGGAAAGAATCTGAAATTTAGAAATCCTAATTCCTGAAATCTTATCTATAATTCAAGCCGATGCAGTTTAAAGAATCTACACGGGTTCCTGAGTTATGAAAAAAAATGTCCAAGCATGATATCACCACAATTTTTTTAGTTTTTTTGCCTTCACTTTAACTTGTACTATGTCTGAGGAAAATTCTGCACCATATCTGAAAATTACCAATCTTAATCCTTGAAATCTTATCTTTAATTTAAGCCGATTAAATTGAAAAAAGCTACACGGGTTCCCGAGTTATGAAGAAAAATGTCCTAGCATGAGATCACCACAATTTTCTTTTTTTGCCTAACATTAACACGTGCTATGTCTGCGGAAAATGGTGAAAAAATCTGAAATTTACTAATATTAATCCTTAAAATCTTATCTTTAATTTAAGCCGATTAAATTGAAAAAATCTACATGGGTTCCCGAGTTATGAACAAAAATGTCCAAGCGTCTCTGCGTCGAGTTTTAGTCGGCGATCACCGCTGTCTTCCGTGAGTGCGGTGAACACCAATAATTTATCAGTTTTTTTACCTCAATTTCAACTCGTGCTATGTCATAGAAAAACTGTGAAAAAAATCTGAAATTTATTAAGCATAATTTAAAAAATCTTATCTTTAATCTGAGCCAATAAAATTTAAAAAATCTTTTTGGGTTCCTGAGTTATGAACAAAAATGTCCAAACGTGTGGTCATCGAAATTTTCTGTTTTTGGCCTCAACTTCTAGTCGTGCTATGTCGTAGGAAAAATGTAGAAAAAAGCTAAAATTTACAAATGGTGATCTTTAAATGCTTATCCTTCATTTAAGCCAATAAAATTTCAAAAATCGTTTAAAGTTCCAGAGTTATGGCTAAAAATGTCCTAGCGTCTCTGCGTCGAGTTTCAGTCGGCAGACGCACATTGAGAAAAGATGACTTTTTTGGTTCAAAATAACATACAGCCCACAAATATTGACCGATTTGGACCAAAATATCTGAAAAAAAGCTTATAAGATTTCTAATTTGGATAAAAATAATATAATGGTGGAGAAATTTATTCTTGAGATTATTATTGTTAATAATATAAACAAATTTAATAAACAAATGGATTAATCAGGTATTTTTCGCCAGAAAATTATTTTGTTTTTTTCTATGTCATTTTTTTTAATTATGAATTTTATGCTAATTTTAGAAAAATTCATCATTTGTTGATTAATCTCATGATTTTGTTAAAAAAATTCATTTAAAAAATGCATTATTCGGGTATTTATCGGCAAAAAAATTATTTTTCTTTAATGCCAGTCCTTTCAGTTGGGAACTTCATGATAATTTCAACAAAATTCATAAATAGTTTTTAAAATTTATGATGTTTTTAAACAAATTTACTAAACAAATTAAAAAATAAAGAAAAATTAGTTTTTTTTCGATAAGAACTTTTTTAATTAGGAACTTCATGATAGTTTCAGAAAAAATTAATAACTCATTGATCGATTTTATGATTTTTTAAACAATTTTAATAAACAAATGCATTATTGGGGCATTTGTCGACGGAAATTTTTTTTCGATGTTAGTAATTTTAATGCGCAAATTCATGATCATTTCAGAATAATTAATAATTAGTTGATAAATTTTTTATTTATTTAAAAACAAATTTAATAAACAAATGCATTATCTTGAAGCTGTAGCCTTATTAAAAAAATGAAAGTAATGAGAAACTTAAAGTGGAAAATTCTGAGATTGAAAAAACCTTTTTCGTTGACAAATATACAAATAATGCAAACGCTTATTAAATTTGTTTAAAACATCACAAAATATATCAACTAAGTATGAGTGTTAATAAAATTATCATTAAATTTTCAAATAAAAAGACTGTATTCCCAAATACTGACTTTAAAAAATTGTATCTCGACAGATGCCCCAATAATGCATTTGTTTATTAAAATCGTTTAAAAAAATCATAAAATTGATCGATAAATTATGATATTTTTCTAAAATTTGCATGAAGTTCCCAACTGAAAGGACAGGCATTGAAAAAATCGAATTTTTCTGCCGATAAATGCCCGAATAATGCATTTGTTTATTAAATTTGTTTTAAAAAAATGTAAGATTAATAACAAAATTATGCATTTTTTAAAAAATGATGATAGTTCCTAATTTACAAAAATCGCATCGAAAAAAACTAATTTTTCTTTCGAAAAATGGTTGATTAATGCATTTGTACATTAAATTTGTTTATAATATTAAAAAGAATAATATCAAAAAGAAATTGCTTCATCATTAAGTTGTTTTTTTTTCAAATATCTTGCAATATAACTTAACAAAAAACGTAAAATTATGGAAAATCGTACAAAATATTCTTTCAACAAATAATTTGTTTACAACAAATTTTTTTTTATTATATAATATTAGAATATATTTAACTAATGTTAGTCTATGAAAATTAGGTGATTTCAACAATTTTTATGTTATTGACGAGCACCGCGAACGTCAAATAGAAAAAATGGTAATTTTTTTCGTAATTTTTGTTTATTTATAAATATTTTTAAAGCCTATTTTAATAATAAGGCTAAACAATTATCTTAGAAATCTTATAAACTTTTTCTTAGAATTTTTTTGATCCAAATTGGTCAATATTTCTGGCCTGTACAATATTTTGAACCAAAAGAGACATTTTTTCTTTAGTCTGTGACGGCAGTGATCGCCGAATGAAATTGAAAAAGAGACGTTTGGATATTTTTAGCCATATCTCGAGAACGCCTTAATATTTTTGAAGTTACAATGGCTTAAATTAAAGACAAGACTTCAACGACAGAGTTGTAAATTTTTTAAATTTTTTCTACCAATTTTCTATGTCAGGCAAAGAGTCAAAGTCAAGATACAAAACGAGAGAAATTCTTTAATCATTTTTTTTAACTTCTCAACTGGTATACTATTTTAAAAAAGTCGCAAATATCTCTATTAGGGGTCATTCGACGCAGAATTTCATAAGATTTCCAAAAAAAAAAAAAAACGTGTCTGGATTTTTTTTTGAAGGAGCAATCACGTTTGAAAGTCAGAAGTGATTTTTAGTGCCTGGCCGGTTTTGGTTCCCCTTTTCCTTCCTTATAATTTTTCACCTTGATTTCAAACTCGTTTCAAAAAATATAAAAATTCTGAAATTTATAGGATTACATCCATTCAATATTATCTTTAATTGAAGCCAAAAATTTTTTTAAAATATTTACTGGTTCCTGAGTTATGAGTAAATATGTCCAAGTGTGTCCAAGTCAGCAGAGTGATGATCGCCGGAGGCAGACGCGTTAGGACATTTTTGATCATAACTCTGAAACCTGTCAGTTTTTTTAAATTTCTTTTATCTTAAATTAAAGACAAAATTCTGAAAATAATTTCCTGTAAATTAAAATATTCTGCGGTAGTTTTCCTAAGTAATAGAACGATTTGAAGTCGAGATGCATAATTCCAGAAAATTTAAATGTTTTTACTTTTTATGTGATATATTCTTTTTGAAAAGTCAGAATTATCTCTGCTAGGGGTCATTTAACGAGGAATTTCCTCATCTTTCTAATCCTATTAAAAAAAATTTTTTTTATTTATTTCCGACAGAGTTATCGTCTTTGAAAGTCAGCACATATTTTTATTGCCGCTTACGCTATCCATGCAGATAATTTCCCATTTTCCATATTTAAAAATAATTAAATTTAAATTATAGACAACATTTTTTTGGAACATTTTTCGTCATATATTAACAACCCATAAAGATTTCGTGAATTTTCTTGACTTAAATTAAATATAAGATCTCAAATACCAAGTTCTCTAAATTTCAGACGTTTGTCGGAACTTTCCTGCCGGTTATGCTATTGAAAAATATTGTGACTAAACTAAGAAAAGCGGTTGAAATCAATATTCTTTGATTCTTTCGATCAGACAGAATTGAGAATCTGGATCATATGAACCGGAAATGGAGCTCCTACGTCGGTGGTTGGCAGATATCGTTGAGGCAGTAATTTAACAATGAGCCAGCTGGCGCGTGCTACGGGAAAAGGTTGCGACCCCTAATGTAGTCATATATAGTGTACTTTACCACACACACAAATAAATGCTGACACACACACACACAAATAAATGCTGACACACACACAAATAAATGCTGACACACACACACACACACACACACAAGCATATTGTTGTGCCTGTGCAGTATTCTGCACAACAATGAACGGGGATGCCTCATCCCTTTTGTTATGGTGGTTCTCGCGTCAATGCACCCGGAATCTCTCGCCTATTTTCCCTTCCCTTCTCTCTTCATCGGACCTATTTATTTGCGTCCCGTGTAAAACGCGCAATTCGTCCATCGGCTAATTGAGTCATTTCAACCCTATAAAGTCTAACCTTCTCTTAATTCCATCCCTGGTACAGACACGTTCCTTCACTTTTCAATAATCGCTTCATAAAGGGTCATCCACAAGTTAGGTAAGGTGTTTTCTGAAATCCCCTCCGCCCATTAAACACGTTCGTTTTATAACACTGTTTTGACCTGGGTTGCTGAACAGTCTCTCTAGCAATCATCCCAGGCGAAGAGCTTCCATTCACTTTACTTAAATTTACTTTGGTTCGTCAGTCGTTCTTTTTTCATTCTATAAACATACCTAAAACATCTCAACAAATTTGTTTATCTCTTTTCAAACAGTGTTTCTGCTTCACTAGATGTCCAGACCTAGCGACCTTATAGCACAGTGGGCGCATGTACAGAATTATATAT
>JAWWLR010000167.1:13207916-13218656 GCA_035041075.1 Acraspis erinacei
TGTGAAACTCTTCACCTGGGGTGATTGCTAGAGAGATTGATCAGCGACTTGGGTCGGAGTAGTTTGCCAGAACGTGTTAGGAGGTGGCATACATTTTAGATCAATTATTATTCTGTTGTTGCTTATTCCAGCGACAATTTCGTTTCTCAACATCAATCTGACCCATTTTGCTGATCAATCTCTCTAGCAATCACCCCAGGCAGAGAACTTCACAAAGTAGTAATATACCATCCTGTAGAAAAGTATACATTCACCTCGATGGATTTTTTTTAAATGTTAAAGACAGAGATAAAATATTTCAAAATCAATAACAACACACATTCAGCAGTTCAAATAAATAAACTTGAAACACTAATTAAATAATTGCGGGATTCTGAAATTTGGGTTTTCTGAAAAATCTGGTTTTAAAATTTCGGGAATTATATTTAGTTTCAGAAATATTCAAATTTATGGATTTTTCTTGTTTCGAGATATTTCGATTTTGGTAATAACTACATTCGGCAAATTGAAATTGAGAAATTTTTTATTCTGTATCGGTATTTTTCAACAGTGGGGATTTTTTTCGGGAACATTATACCATCCCGTGTTAGTGACATTTTTTGAAATATTTTGTGATTTTTGAAATCTTTGAAATCTTTTGTGGAATTTTCTTGAAATCTTTCTAAATTTGTAGAAATCTTTTAAATGTTTAAAATAATTTTTAAATATCTTTACAATTTTATAAAATCTCTGAAACATTTGTCAAATCCATTGAATTTTTTTTTTAAATATTTCTTGATCATTCGTAACTTGATGAAAATTTTTGAATCTTCTAAAAATTTGGAAATTTTGGAAATTTTTTGTAATATTAAGATTTTGAAATATTTGACGTCTAATTAAGTCTTTGGAATATTTTGAAACATTTTGAAATATATGAATTCTGTTGCAATTTTTGAAGTTTTTTAAATCATTGTAAATTTTTTTTAAACCTTTCAAATCTTTGTGAAATCCATTGAAATTTTTTGAAATAATTAAAAAATTTTTGTAATCTTTGAAATCTTTTGTGTAATTTTCTCAAAATCGTTCGTAATTTGTTTAAATCTTTTAGAATAATTTGAAATACTTCAAAACGCTTGTATTCTTTGAAGTCTTCGAAATTTTATTAAAATTATTGAAATTTTATTAAAATTTTTGAAATTTTATAAAATCTTTGAAAACAAATCTTTTTGAAGTCGATTAACATTTCTCGAAATATTTTTAAATACTTGAGATCTTCCGTAATTGTTTTAAATTTTTGTAAAATTTCTTGAAATCCTTCGGAACTTGATGAAAATTTTTAAATCTTCTAAAATATTTTGAAATATTTGAAGTTTTTTGTAATATTAAAATTGTCAAATCTAATTAAATCTTTGAAATATTTTGAAACACATTGAAATTTTTTTTAAACCTTTGAAATCTTTTTGAAATTCATTAAAATCTTTCGTAATTAAAAAAAAATTTTAAATCATCTCAAAAAATATTTTGAAATATTAGAAATCTTTTTGTAATTTAAAAATTTTGAAATTTTAATCTCATGAATATTTGGAAATCTTTATGAAATCCTTATATTATATATTGGAATGTTTTGAAATACTTGAACTCTGTTGAAATTTTTTATATATTTAAAATATTTCAAAATCATTAAAATCTCTGTGAAATCCATTGACATTTTTTGAAATATTTTCAAATACTTAAAATCCTTTTTAACCTTTAAAATCTTTGAGAAATTTCTTGAATATTTCGTTATTTCTTGAAATCTTTTTAATCTTTGCTTGTGAAATACATTAAAATTTTTGGAAATATTTTTAATTACTTGAAACCTTTTGTAATTTTCTAAATCTTTGTAAAATCTATCGAAATTTTTCGAAATATTTGGAAAAATTTTGAAATACTTGAATTCTGTTGTGATCTTTGAAATATTTAAAACAATTGTGAAATCTTTCAAAATTTTTGAAATCTCTGTGAAATACAGTGAATTTTTTTGAAATATTTTGAAATACTTAAATTCTGTTGTTATCTGTAAAATATTTAAAATCACTGTGAAATATTTCGAGATCTTTAAAATCTCTGTGAAATCCGTTTAAATGTTTTGAAATATTTTTAAATATTTAAATCTTTTCTCACCTTTGAAATCTTTATGTAATTTCTTGAATATTTTGTAATATGTTGAAATCTTTTAAAATATTTGTAATCCTTGTGAATTACATTACATTTTTATAAATATTTAAAAATATTTCTTCATCTTTGAAATATTTAAAATCATTGTGAAATCTTTCCAAATTTGTGAAATATCTGTGAAATCCATTGATTTTTTAAATAAATATTTTGAAATACTTAAAATCTTTTTTAACCTTTGAAATCTTTGTGAAATTTTTAGAATATTTTGTAATATTTTAGAGTCTTTAAAAGCTTTTAAAATATTTGTAATCTTTGTGAAATAGATAAAAAAAATTTTAATTTTTTGAAATACTTGAAATAATTTATAATAAGTAAACTCTTTTTTAAATCTTTCGAAATTTTTTGAAATGTTTGGAAAAAATTGGAAATACTTTAATTCTGTTGTGATCTTTGAAATATTTAAAACCATTGTGAAATTTTTCAAAATTTTTGAAATCTGTGAAATCCATTGAATTTTTTTTTAAATATTTTGAAATACTTAAAATCTTTTGTAACCTTCGAAATTTTTGTGATATTTCTTGAATATTTCATAATATGCGGAAATCTTTTAAAATATTTGTTACCTTTGCGAAATACATTACATTTTTTATTATTTTTAATTGCTTGAAATTTTTTGCAATCTTTGCAATATTTTGTAATCTTCATAATATTTGTGAAATCTATAGAAATTGTTTGAGATATTTTGAAACATTTGGAAATACTTAAATTCTGTTGTAATCTTTAAAATATTAAAAATAATTGTGAAATCTTTTAAGATCTTTGAAATCTGTGTGAAATCCATTTAAATTTTTTGAAATATTTTGAAATACTTAAAATCTTTTGTCACCTTTGAAATCTTTTTAAATATTTGTAATCATTGTGAATTACATTAATTTTTTTAAATATTTAAAAATATTTCGTAATCTTGAAAATATTTTGTAATCTTCGAAATCTTGGTGAAATCTATGGAAATGGTTTGAAATATTTTGAAATACCTGAATTCTGTTGTAATCTTTGAAATATTTAAAATCATTGTGAAATCTTTTCAAATGTTTGAAATTTCTGAAATCCATTGAGGTTCTTTGAAATATTTTGAAATACTTAAAATCTTTTGTAACCTTTGAAATGTTTGTGATATTTCTTGAATATTTCATAATATGTGGAAATCTTTGAAATCTTTTAAAATATTTGTAATCTTTGTGAAATACAATAATTTTTTTAATATTTTGAATTGCTTGAAATTTTTTGCAATCTTTGCAATCTTTTGTAATCTCCATAATGTTTGTGAAATCTATAAAAATTGTTTGAGATACTTTTGAAACATTTGGAAATACTTAAATTCTGTTGTAATCTTTAAAATATTTAAAAAATTTTTGAAATATTTCAAGCTCTTTGAAATCTGTGTGAAATCCATTTAAATTTTGTGAAATATTTTGAAATACTTAAAATCTTTTGTCACCTTTGAAATCTTTTTAAATATTTGTAATCATTGTGAATTAAATTAATTTTTTTAAATATTTTAAAATATTTCGTAATCTTGGAAATATTTTGTAATCTTCGAAATCTTGGTGAAATCTATGGAAATGGTTTGAAATATTTTGAAAAATTTTGAAATACTTGAATTCTGTTATAATTTTTGAAATATTTAAAATCATTGTGTAATCTTTTCAAATTTTTGAAATTTCTTAAATCCATTGAGGTTTTTTGAAATATTTTGAAATACTTAAAATCTTTTGTAACCTTTGAAATTTTTGTGAAATTTCTTGAAAAATTCGTAATATTTTGGAATCTTGGAAATCTTTTAAAATATTTTTAATCTTTGTAAAATACAGTAAAACAATTTATTAATTTTTAAAAAATTTATTAATTTATTAATTTATTAATATATAAAAATTAACACAATTTGTATCAACATAAAAACCTTGCCTAAAAATGTTGTTAACATTAAAAAGAATATTTTCTTTAAATCAGGCAATCTAAAATCATAATTTTCCTCCTAGAACTGACAATCACTTTAAAAACCCTGATTTATATCTTCCAAACATCTGTCGATGTTTAGATAAGGATGACATTGAAGTTCCTGAAAAAAATTAATATCTGAAGTCCCAAGATTCTTTTTTTAATCATCATCCCGAATTTCCAGATCTGAAGATGTCAAAACATTATTTTTATACCAATAATCAAACTCATAATTTCCAAGTCACGATCAAAACAATAATTATCTATGATTCTAAAAAAGAGAAAAACTTAAGAGGAAATCGAAATTGCTATGATAAACGTTATCTAACCTCAGAGAGGGATTAGTAATCTCTATCCCTGGACACTCGATCCGAACGGGATTTCCGGAAAGATTCTATATTCTATATAATTTAGAAGCACGTTTTCATCAAAAACCGCCGACACCGGGTCTATAAACGGTTCGGCTTATCGTGTTAAACATCCTCCACTGGGCTATCGCTCCACACATACAAATGTAAACTGCCATCCTCGTTCAACTAAAATTCCAATGTCAAGAGATGGGTCCTGAAGGCCACTTATTGTGTGCCTAGGATTTCGTAGTGTCGTAAAATTGAAGAAAGAAGTGCAAACAGTCTGGCGGTGTTGTGATAAAGTTCTGCAATTTTTTTTTATTCTTGTGGGAACATCTCAACACTTGATTTTATATTATTTAACCCTCAAATTTAATATCAAATATTTAACATATTGTGTCTTAACAAACTGAAAATTGATTCGGTGCGAATTCGCACTAGTGTGCCGTAGGAGGGTTAACAGGGTGGCCGCTGCAGAGTGGGAAAAAAATGACTGTTTGGGTTCCAAATAACGTACAGCCCACAAATATTGACCGATTTGAATAAAAAAAATTGGAAAAAAGCTGATAAGATTTCTAATAGAGTTGTGAAGTAGGTTTTCGAAATTTTTTTATAAATCAGCAAATTTGACGAAAAAATTGCTATTTATTCTATTTGACGTTCCCGGTGCAAATATGGTTAAAGGTGTTCCAATATTATACAACAAACAAAAAAATTTGCTGTAAACAAATTATTAGTTGAAAAAATGTTTTCTACGATTTCCATAATTATAAGTTTTTTTCAAGTTATATTGCACGAAATTTGAATGGAAAGAATATTATATTAAAAACAATTTCTCTTTAAGATTATCATTTTTTATATTATAAACAAATTTAATAAATAAATGCATTGTTGGGGAATCGAATTAGTTTTCTAAATCCTATTTTTATCTTAAAAATAATTTTATAATAATGTATTTGTAATTAAACGCTTTCACTAAATTAAAACTATTCCTAAGACTAAAGTATTTAATTTTTAATCCATTAAATTTCAAATTTGTTTAATTACGAAACATAATAACTATTTAATATTTAGCAATATCTGACTGATTATTTAAGGCGAATGCTCGTTTTAAAATATGCAGGATTTTATCAAAATTGTTGTAAAAATTTTATTAATTTCAAAAGATTTTTTTAGAAGTTCTAAAAAATTTCAAAAATAATTTAACTTCTAATTTAAGAAGTTTGAAGGTTAAAAAATCTAATTTTTCAATTTTCTATCGTCTCTAGCTTAAAATTGTTTAAAATAATATAATTTTGAAAAATTTAAAGTTCATTGATTCTTTAATTTAAAGCATTGAAAATGATAAAGTGCATTTATATTTTTAGAATTGAATCTGAATCTTTAAATTTATTAATTTTTTAAAGTTTTAAATCTTGTAAAATAATTTGAAATCTTTTTGTAATATTTAAATTGAAATTTTTTTTGAAGTATTTTAAATCTAATAAAAACTTTGGAATCTATGAAACTTTATAATTTCATTGAAATCTTTTTAATCTTAACAAATATTTAAAATATTTGCGAAATGAATAAAAAAATTTGTAATTAAAAAAAATTTGTTGATTCTTGAAATCTTCCGTAATTTGTTGAAATATTTAAAATGCGTACAAACTTTTGTAATCTTTAAAATTTTATTAAAATTTTTATAATTTTATGAAATTTTTAAATGTTTGTGAAATCCATTGCAATTTTTTGTAATATTTAAATTTAAAAAATTTTTTGAAATAGTTGAAATCTTATAAAACCTTTGTAATCTATGAAATCTTTGAAATTTTATTAAAAATCTTTGAAATTTCATTGAAATCTTTCAAATTTTATAATTTCAATTTTTAACCAATTTTGTGTTGAAAATAGAATTTTCCAGGAGAGTAACAATTCTGAATATAAAATTCAATAAAATACAAATAAAAATTTTTTAAACAAAATCATAATTCTAAATTGAAATTTGGTATTTTCGAACAAAATTTAAATTATGAATTGGAACCGGGGAATTTTACAAAAAATTATAATTCTTAAAATTGGTCAAATTGGAGAATTTTCGAAAAGAATTAAAATTCTGAATTTGAACAGGGCATTTTTTGGGAAATAATAAAAATTTCGGATTTAAACATGGAATTTTCAATTTTTAACCAAATCTGAGCTGGAATTAGCATTTAAAATTGCTTAAAATGGTAAAATTTTGAGCATTTTTAAATTCCTTAATTGATTCTTCAATTTAGAGCAGTTGAAATGATAAAGTGGATTTATATTTTTGGAATTGAATCTAAATCTTTGAACTCTTCAAATTTGTAAAAGTTTAACATTTTTAGAACGATTATTTCAGTTCAAAGATATTCTTGCGTGGAAAATATACAACGCCTAATTCCAAAAATATTTTCTTCTGAAATAACATTTTCAAAAAATGTTCCTTTGGATCTCAAAACTCCCTTTTTTGGGGCAGAATTAAACTCTCCCAAAAGTCAGGTCCTTTTTTGGACCACCCTAATGCCTGCTAGTTCAGTTCGTGACACAAATATTGATATGTTATAGCGTCAGTCCCACCCAACTTTGTGTCAGTCCCACCCAACTTCGTGTCAGTCCCACCAAAAGTGTCAGTCCCACCAAACTTCGTGTCAGTCCCACCCAACTTCGTGTCAGTCCCACCCAATTTCGGTCATTTAATGAGGCTTTTTTTTGTCTTCTTTCAGGAAGCAGCGACGAAGGAGAAACCGCAACGGGAGGCGGAGCGGATGCCGTTGGGGGCGGAAGCGAAAAGATAGAAATGGAGGAACTGAACTTTTCGCGATCCTACAGTGGCAATAGCAATGGCAATGGCAACAATAATCCCATTTTCCGCGACCTTAAGCCCCTACATGCAACGAGTGCGCACGACCTGTCTCAGGATTATCCTCCTGCCAGGTCCGCACATCAGCATGATTTTTCCCCCCTAGCCCTTATGGCGAAATCAACTTACGTGAAGGAACGAACGCCCTCTTGTCAGGATCAGGAAGAGGAGAGAAAGTCCTGGGACTACAGTGATAAGAATTTCGAAGCCAAGGACTATGTTAGGCCACGTGAGGCCTATCAAAATGAATACCGTAAGACAATTTTTTTTTAATTTCGCAAAAATTTTCTCCTCAAGATTATATTTTTAGTTGTAAATTTTATTATTTATTTGCAATTTCATGGTCTTGTTAAAAAATCGTCTTATTGGGTTAAAAAATTATATTTTGTTAGAAATAGTGCTTTCTCTTGGATAAAAATGCAATAGTTTTGTTGAAAATTCAACTCTTTTTGAAAATTTGTTTTTTTAACTTAAAAATGTACCTTTTTGGTTGAAAGATTCACATTATTGTTAAAAACAATTTTTTTTTGTCAAAAAGTCGACTGTTTTTGTTTAAAAATGATTCTTTCCTATATTTGAAAGTTGGTCCAGTAACGACGTAACGCGTGTCAAGGCAAATTTGAGGGATCTGTTTACATTATGGATGTAAACATTCCTAGCATTTATTTGATCTTCAAGCATTGTAATTATTTAAACAATTTTCATAAATGGCTATTTTTTTAAATACGATCATTTTGTTATGTTGCTTTGTAAATTTACAAGAACTATTAATTATTTAAACAATTTATATTAAAAAAATAAGAGTTTGTCTTTTTTTCTAAGAGTCAATTTGTTTACGGGGTCAAATGAGAATGACTATTCGATCAATTTTTTCTTCTATGCTTTGCAAATTTACAAGAATATTATTTATTTAAACTACTTTGATTAAAAAATTAAGAGTTTGGCTTTTTCTACGAGTCAATTTTGTTTATGGCGTAAACAAAAATTTCATTTTCATTAATTTCAGTATTTTTTTCTTTTTTTTAATTTCTTCCAGTAATTTAATAATTTCTTTAATTGAATAATTTGCTTCATTAATATTTTATTAATATGGGAAAAAATGCAACAGTTTTGTTTTGAAAATTCAACTCTTTTTTTGAAAATTTGTTTTTTTTTACTTAAAAATTTACCTGTTGGGTTAAAAAGATCACAATATTGTTAAAACAATATTTTTGGTTAAGAAGTCGACTCTTTTTGTAATAAATTAATCTTTTTGTTTAAAAATTATTGTTTTTTAGTTGAAAATTAAACTTTTTGGTTCACAATTCTTGAATTTTATTGAACGTTCGTCTTGTTTGATAGAAAATTAATATTTTTGTTTAGAAATTAATCTTCTCGGTTAAAAATTTATTTATTTATTTATTTGAGAATTCTTTTATTTGAAATTGGTCTTTTTTGGTAGTAAATTAATCTTTTTGTTTCAAAATCATTCTTTTTTAGTTGAAAATTCAACTTTTAATTTCATAATTCTTGAACTTTGTTAAAAATGAGTCTTTTTGTTGAAATTAATCTTTTTGTTTAAAAATGATTGTTTTTGAGTTGAAAATTTAAATTTTTGGGTGAGAATTCTTGAATTTTATTGAAAATTCGTTTTGTTTGATAGAAAATTAATATTTTTGTTTAGATATTAATCTTTTTGGTTAAAAATTTAAGATCAGGGTTTAAAGTTAAACTACTTTTTTAAAAATTGAAAAAAATCTTTTTTCCAAAAATTTTACGTTTTGGTTGAGAATTCTTGAATTTGATTGAAAATTGTTTCTTTTGAAGTAAATTAATCTTTGTGTATAAAAATTCATATTGTTTAATTGAAAATTTAACTTTTTGATTAAGAATTCTTGAATTTTATTGAAAATTCGTCTTGTTTGATAGAAAATTAATATTTTTATTTAGAAATTAATCTTTTTAGTTAAAAATTTAAGACTAGGTTTTAAAGTTAAACAAATTTCTTAAAAATTATTAAAAAAGTGTTATTTTTCCAAAAATTTTACGATTTGTATGAGAATTCTTGAATTTTATGAAATTTTTTTTTAGTAAATTAATCTTTTTGTTTAAAATTGTATACTGTTTGTTTGATAATTTAACTTTTTGATCAAGAATTCTTGGATTTTGTTAAAAAGTTAATTTTTTTCGACAGAAAAATAATTTTTTGTTTAAAAATTCATCTTTTTGGTTAAAAATTTAATAACTAACTTTTAAAGTTGAACTACATTCTCAAAAATTTGGTTGACGATTTAAAGTTTTAGTAAAAAAATCATTTTTTTGGTTGGATATTCAACTGTTTTGTTAAAAACTCCTTTTTTCGGTTGAAAAGTTACTTTGTCAATTAAAAATGTACCTATCCCCTTTTTAGTCGAAAATGTTGTTTTTTTTTAAAGTAAAAATTCAACTTTTATTTAAAATTAAACTATTTTTTTAAGAATTATTTTTTTTCATTTGGTTTTTTATTTTATATAAATTTATAATTTTATAAAATTAAATTAAATTTATAAATTTATAAAAAGACCCTATTGATAGAATTTAAAATTCCTGAGATTACTAAATTCTCGAAAATGTGATAACATTCCTTAAAATCCATTAAAATCCGATCAAAATCCTTTGAAATATTTGGAAATCTATAAGAATGTCTAAAATCCTTTGAAATCTCTAAAAAAAAAATACTAAAACCTTATCAATTTTATGACTTCCATCGAAATCTTCGGGAATTAAAAAAATTAAAAACCGCTTAGCATTTATTTAAAGCATTGAAATCCCTAGAAATATTTTTAAATATTTTTAAATCCTTTGAAATCCTGAAAAATCTTTATGAATAACTTTAAAATCTTTAAAACCTTTTAAATCCTACGAAATCTGTTCAAATTGTTCTAAATATTTTTACGAAATTCGTTGCAATCCCATAATTTCCATTAAAAAACTATAAATCTCTTAAAATCCCTTGAAGTCTTTGAATTCGTTTGAATTCCGTCCACTGCCTTAATCACTTGAAAATATTTTTAAGTTGCATAAAACTTTGAAAAGCTTCGAATATTTCTCAAAATAATTAAAATCCTTAGAAATCTGATGAATTCCTTTGAAAGTTGTTAAATGTCTTCAAATCCTTTGAAATCTTTGTAAATACCTGAAAATCTTTTAAAATTCTTCAAGTTCTCTCTAAAAAAAAATTGGCTAATAACAGCAATTAATTAATTAGTTAAATAAATTTTGGTTTCACAGCAGCTGTGATAAAACAAGAAACACTGGAACAGAAAGAGCCAATTAGTCGTGATTGGATATCTCCTGTACCGGAAGTGGAAGTCGGAGGATCTGGACCTGGAGGTCCTTTTGTTCGAGCACGAAAGGACATTCCCAGAGCGGCCA
>JAWWLR010000167.1:13231283-13243496 GCA_035041075.1 Acraspis erinacei
TTTGTATAAAGTTGATCTTTTTAATTGAAATATAAACTATGACACTTTTTAGTTGGAAATTTATTTTTTTTAGATTGAAAATGCAACTATTAGAGTTAAAATTTAATTATTTTGTTGAAAACCCAAGTATTTTTTAAAAAATACAATGAATCTTCAACTGAAATAATTGAATTTTCAGACTAACCAAAATTAATTTTTACTGAAAAAAAGATAAATTGTCAACCAAAACTTAAATAATTAAACTTTAGGTTAAAAAAATTAACTTTCAACCAAAGAGACAGATTTTTAACTGCGATTCTTAAATAGTCAACTAAGATAATAAATATTTAAATTAAATAATTGAAATTTGAATTAAGAAGATTAATTTATACCAAAAGAAAGACGAATTTTCAACTGCAATAAAAAGTTTCAACAAAAGAGTTAAATTTTCGAGAAAAAAAATTCATTTTCATAAAAATATTTCAACTTTTTACAAAGTGATTTTATTTCTAACCTAAAAGATGAATTTTTATCTAAAATTATAAATATTTATCTGGAATACTCGAATGTTTAACCTACAAGAATAATTTTTAAACAGGAAGATTAACTTTAAGAAAATTGATCATTTTTAATATTCGACTGGAATAAGTTAAATTTTCAATTAAAAAATTGCATTCAACAAGAGAAAAAACTCAATTAAAAAAATCACTTTTTCAAAAAAAAAATATTAAATTTCTACTAAAATTTCTAATCTTTCACTAGAATAGTTTAATTTCAAACAAAAAATATCAATTTTCAAGTAAGGTGATGAATATTGGAATGAAATAATTTAATTTTCGAACAAAAAGAAGAATTTTCAACCAAGAATATTAATTTCTATCAAAAAGGACGATTTTTATGAGGACGAATATTTATTTAAATAACAATATCGTTCCACAACTCTATTTGCTGATCAATCTTTCTTGCAACGTCAGTCCCACCAAACTTTGCTAAATAAAGGGCGAGTATATGGACAAAATAGTTGACAACACTGTTTGTTTTCGTGACTGGGACGGTTCGCATACCAAAGGTGTGTAGTCCTATATTTGAAAAATTTTAACTTAGGTTTCAGTTGGAGGACTAATAAATATATTTATAAATTTCCTATGGAGTTTATTTAAAAATAACTCGTTTGTTCCGCAACAATACATCGACCCAAGTTTTTGACCAATCTCTCTTATAAGGTCAGTCCCACCAAACTTCTGCCGGGTGGGACTGACTTCTTATTACTGGGATTGGCCTCATATCAAAGGTGTGTAGTCAGAGATTTTTTAAATCTATACTTGGGCTTCAATTGGAGAAATAAATATATTTATAAATTTCCTATGGAGTTTTTTTAAACACATTTTCGTGTAAAATACGGGAGATACCTTCGGGATGAAAGAGCGTTTTTATTGGAAAGAAGTATAATAGCAGAGCTCAGTAAAAGTTGAATGTTAGGAAAATTGGTGTTTGCCGGGGGGGGGGGGATAAAAAGAGGGAGCAAGCACGCGTCACCCACGTACTTTTTTGCCAAATCGTGCGGAAAGCCACGTTCTATCGTAAACGTGTGTTGCTGACAAATTATATAAATGGTGAATTCGGACAAAGCTGTGGTTATGGTCGCGGCGATGATGGTGCTTGCACTTCAAAGAACATTGCACAATATGGTGCCAGTGAGAAAGTGGAAAAAAATAACGATTCTGAACCAACTGGATGGATCAACTGAACTATAAGACTTATTATAAAATTGATTTTCAACCGCAAAAACTAATTTTCAACAATAAAAACTTATTTTAAACAACAAAAACTAATTTCCAACAACAAAAACTAATTTTCACCAGCATCAACTAATTTTCAACAACAAACATTAAATTTTCAACAACAAAAGATATTTTTCATCAACAAAACATATTTTTCATCAACAAAAAATAATTTTCTACAACAAAAACTAATTTTCACCAGAATAAACCAATTTTCAACAACAAAAGCTAATTTTCACCAGCATAAACTAATTTTCAACAACAAAAACTAAATTTTCAACAAAAAAAGATATTTTTCATCAACAAAAACTAATTTTCACCAGCGTCAACTAATTTTCAACAACAAAATACATTTTTCAACAACAAAAAACTAGTATTCAACAACAAAAACTATTTTTGAACAACAAAAACTATTTTCCCGGATAAACTAATTTTCAAAAACAAAAACTAATTTTCACCAACATAAACTAATTTTGAACAATAAAAACTAATTTTGAACAACAAAAATTACTTTTCACCAGAATAAACTACTTTTCAACAACAAAAACTGATTGTAAACAACAAAAACTAATTTTCACCAAAATAAACTAATTTTCAACAACTAAAGATATTTTTCAATAATAAAACTAGTTTTCTACAACAAAAACTAATTTTGAACAATAAAAACTAATTTTGAACAACAAAAATTAATTGTCACCAGAATAAACTAATTTTCAACAAGAACTAATTTTCAACAACAAAAGATATTTTTCAACAACAAAAACTAGTTTTCAACAACAAAAACTAACTTCAAACAACAAAAAATAATTTTCACCAGCATAAACTAATTTTCAACAGCAAACACTAATTTTCAACAACAAAAGATATTTTTCAACAATAAAAACTAGTTTTCAACCACTAAAATTAATTTTCACCAGCATAAACTAATTTTCAACGACAAAAACTAATTTTCAATAACATAAACTAATATGAAAATATGAATTTTTAACACCAAATTTAATCCTCTACCAAATAGTTGGATTTTCAAGTGGACAATATGAATTTTTAAGAAAAAAGTTAATTTTCACCTAAATAGTTGAATTTTCGAGCCGAAAATATAAATTTTCAAGAAAAATGTTAATTTTCAAGAAAAAAGTTAATTTTCAACTAAATAGTTGAATTTTCATCTGTAAAATATGAATTTTCAAGAAAAATGCTAAGTTTGAACTAGATGATGGAATTTTTAAACGGAAAACATGAATTTTTAATAACAAATTCAATTTTCTACCATATAATTGAATTTTCAAGAGAAAATTTAATTTTCCACCAAATAGTTGAATTTTTAACTAAAGACGATGAATATTCAATAAAAAAGTTGAATTTTTAATTAAACAAGATAAAATTTCAATAAAAAATGGAAGACCTTTAAAAAAAATTAATTTTTAAATAAAAAATATTAATTTCAATCCAAAAAGTTAATTTTCAATGCAAACTGGTGTTGGAAAATAATTTAGTCGCTATAACCTAGACTTTTCTTTAAAAGGTTACATAATTTCACAGTCGCTCAAGTGTTTCGAAACACGATAGTCCATATCGTGGGTTCGAATCCCCACACACAATAATTTTTTTCAGTCTTTTATTTGCTTGCTAACTTTACAAAAGAATAGAAACTTTACTGAAAAATGGAAATTGTAATTGAAAAATTGAATTCACGAAAATTATTCTCCCATCAGCGACGTAGCTATAAGGAGTGGACATTGTCAAGCTTTCATGCGATGGACAATGTCCAAGCATGTCAGGGCGTTTCGGACGGTCAAGCCCCGGAAACGAATCGACAATGCGAATATTATGTGCCAGGTAAGCTTGCGTACTTTTTTTTTGAGTGCAAATCTATACAATCACAAAATATACATACATAGCATACATTATACTATTATGGCACATAAGACCTTTTTTTTCTAAGGCGGATCAGTTATGTTTAAATCGATATTCTGAGAGGTCCTGAGACGTCTCTCGTTTTTCGTTTTGCGTTTTTCGTTTTTCGTTCTCAAGGCCTAGGGTTACTCCTGATCTCTCTGACCTTCGCATCTCGCGTATTTGAATTTTTAATGGCCGGAAAAAGGCCCGGCAAGCGACCAGGGGAGGGGGCAGAGGATTCCGCGAGAATCGGCAGGAAACAAGTGACAATCAAAACCGCGGGGATCTTTTTCTTTGTCGGCTTGTCATGTACTGACAGCCTTCCTTCTGTCAAAGGACCTCGGCTGGTCATCATGCGAATTTACTGGTCGTCCGGCAGGGATGTATTCAAAAAAAGGTCCCAGGTGGCCGAAAAAATCCGTTTTCAAAATTCCCTCACTTTTCTTCCGATTCTTCTTTCAATTTTTTTTTATTTATAACGGATCATTAATTTTTTAGAAACAAAATTCTAAGCCTGTAACATTTATTATATAGAATATTTTATCAATTATTATTAATATTATTAAACCATTAAGCCATTTCCCTTTCGGGGTAGGCGTGATTATTGAAATTTTTTGAAATACAAGTTTTATTAATTATACTTCAGTATAAAAAATATTACGAATTTTGTTAAATAATATTTGAGTAATTATTTAATTGTAATGATTTTGATAATTTTGTATTTTTACTACAATGAGATTTTGACAAAAAAAACTACTTTTACACAAATAATTTTCAATTATAATTAAAAATTTATTACATTTTAATTTTTAAACTAAAAATGGTACAAAAAAGATAAATACTTTTTAAAAAATTCTGTACCTACAATATTTTTGGCCAACTTTGTTATTTTTACTATAGTGAACATATTTTCATAAAATGTACCCCGCTAAATAAATTTTTTTAAAAGAATATTTGAAGAATTAAGTAAATGAAATGTTTTTTATTAATTTTTTATTTTAACTACAGTGTGATTTTGAAAAAATTTTATTTTTACAGAAATATTTTTTAATTAAAAAAGAAAATTCAGTAAATTTTAATTTTTTTAAATATAAGTACAATTTAAATTTAAAAATGAGCATTTTATATAATTTTACAACTTAAAAATTAAAGGAAGAATAACACTTTTAATTGCAAATTGCCATTAATTAATTTCAGCAAAACAGAGCGAATTTAAAGTAATTTAGGAGAAATAAGAAATGGATGAAATTTGTAAATATTCAAAATGAATTTAAAAAAATCGAATGAATTCATTTTAAAAAAACTTTTAAAAATTCATCAAAATACATGGAAATAACTAAAATTTAGTGAATTTAGAAAAATTCTAGCAAATTAAAAAAAATCAAGAGAATTGCGAAGAACTGAAAAAAATTTCGAAGAATTCAGGGTGAATTCCAAATTAATTTAAATAAATTGCAAAAAATATTTTTAAATGTCTTCAAATCTTTAAAATTCTACAAAATCCCTCAATTTTTATGGATAAATTTTTTGAAACCCATTAAAATATTATAAAATCCCGTGAAGTTCTATGAAATCTCCTGAATAACCCTAAAATATTCTTATTTTTTTAAACCGGATTAAATTGCCTAAATAATTGAGAAATTCCTTGGAATTTCAAACTCTTTGAAATGATTTTGAAATCTTTTGAAACTTTTTAAAGCTCTAGAAAAATTATTTATATTGAAAAATTCCCTGATATATTAAACAATCTTTAAAATATTTTAAAATCCCTTGTAACTTTTGGAAGCTCTTAAAAAATCCATTTTATTTTTAAAGAAAAATAAGATGAAAAAAAATGAAAAAAATATAAGATTTAAAAAATGTACTTTAAACGTCTATCATTTTAAGAAAATTCGGGAAAGAAAGCTTGTTTGGTTCATGTCTATGCTAAGTTTCTAGAATGAGCTCAGACACTCAATGGTGTTCTATAATTATATTATGTAATTGTTAGAAACGAATTTTGCACTAACAACCAAGGTTAATTATAATTTCATTTCAACATTTCTCTTAAACATTTTCAAGGTTATATTTTAATTCGCGGTTGCATTTTCAATTGCGTCTCTTTGAGAAGATTCTAGAAACTTAGCACGGACATGAACCTTCTGTGGTTCATGTCCGTGCTAAGTTTCTACAAGTTTCCAGAACTACCTAATTATTTAGAGATCTAGTGACTGTCTGAATTTTTTGTTTGTATTTTTCTGGACTATTTTTGAGGGTTATTTTTGAGGATACGAGCCTGGGAAGAGAAGAACCTGCACAAGAACGTCGAATTTGAAATTTTCAAACGGGTAATGCGAGTGTGATCACACACGTATACACAATGGCATGAAGAGTTTTAACAAAACGATATGCACCGACGGGTGTCCGACTAACTAGACCTTTTTTGAAGATCAAGTTTTTGATTGACAGTTTGCCTCGGCTCCAAGCACCTTCTCGCATTATGTTAATAAAGATATGATACCTTTGTGTGACTTTAGACTACCGGCGTGTATATTTTGACATTTAAATTTACTACTCGCACAAAACCCTTTTTACAAATTGTCTGCAATTTTCTCAATGGACTTGTTTCTTCATTTGGCTTGCAAAGAATAATAAATTTATAGAGATACCGACAAATTAATTCAAGGCTCGGACTCACGCCACTATTATCAGGATGGCGACTTGACCGGGAAATGATCGGGAATACGGGAAATGACCGGGAAAGCGGGAAATGACCGGGAAACCAGGAATTGACCGGGAAACCGGGAATTGACCGGGAAACCGGGAATTGACCGGGAAACTGGGAAATGACCGGGAAACCGGGAAATGACCGGGAATTTCAATGAAAACCCTACGCAATATCTGATCCTACACAATATTTGAGAAACATTTTCTTTTTTATAAGTCTAACAAGTTGTGCAAATTAAAAAAAAAATCGGTGACCCGGATTCCCCGTAATTAATCCCAATATTCTTTTTTTCCTTACTGGGAATCTCATTAACGTGACAAGGCGGGAAAAACACGATTAGTTCCCTTGAGCGGAAAGAATCGCGTGCCGAACTCATCGGATTGATCATTTGAGCTCTGAGGTCGTTGAAATTATTTGGCAAATTGGGCAGACTGGTAGTGTCGTGTCTACATGAGGGGTGCGAGATTACGCGCGACTGAACTAAGCCTCAGATTGGTTTAGCCGCCACGAAGGCACGCCGCGCCATTCGATTACGCGTCACCGAACTAAACGCACCCGGAAGAGTTCCTTCCTTTTTTTTCATCCCCTACTCCCTACCCCTATCCCCTCCCTTTTTTACGATTCCCTCAGGATCTGAAAAACTAGACCCAAATTCACAGCAGGTGGGGTAATACCGATACCCAAACCGGGGTGGAGTCTACCCTCTTCATTTTTTTTTTTTACTCGGATCGCTTGTGTCGTATGAATAAACATCGAATTTGGGGAAAAATTTCGGTTTACCTGCAACCCTTATTGCTTTTCTCTCTCTCCAGATATCGTGCAATGTGAGAAAAGGATTAGGGGTGAGGAAGGGACTTGATTTTTTTTTTCAAATCAATCTATCGTTTTGCGAAGCTCGGGGAAAAGATTAGGGAGGGTGGGAACTGATCAGAAGATTGGCATTTGGAAATATTTTGAAGTGAGGAAATTTTTTAAAAAGTTTTTGTTTAGAGGGTTAGAGAATTAGAATATTTATCGTTTCTGATTACTAATTAGAAACCTTGTCTAATTAATGGCAACCCTGGCCGTTTGTAATTGAAGAAAAAAATTCCCGGTTCGGAAATATCCTTCAGGGCCAATAAAAATAAGAAATAAAAATAAAAAATTTTTCTATTTAATTGCTCAATCATTTACATGTAAAACATTGAAAATATTTGTACTTTTCAATTTAACAATTTTAAATGAAACTTTACCATTTTTAAAATTATATTATTTTAAAGAATTTTAAGATAGAACCGATAGAAAATAGAAGAATTAAATTTTTTAACTGTACACTATCTAAATATAATATTTCATTATTGTATTTGTAATTAATAAAATAAATTTATAACAAATTTTAATTGTTTAATTTCAGGAATTCTTCAATTTGGATATTTTATAATTCGGCAATTTGATGTCGGAAATTTTATTATTCGGGAGTTTTCTAATTCGGTTTTTTTATTTTTCGGGAATTTTCAGTCACCCCGTTCAATTAGAAGTTAAATTACTTTTATCTGAAATAGCTTAAACGTCACTGAAAAGCTTCCAAATTTTATTTCAAAATCTTGAAAAATCTGGGTTTTTTTTTTAATTTATTCAACTTCGAAATTACTTTTGAAAATTTGTTGGACGTTCTACAATAAATAATTTTGGAATGAATAGAAGTTTTTCAATAATTTTTATAAAATCCTGCAAATTTTAACAAAGTTATTCAAAACTTCAAGATTTTTTTCATCAATTTTGGAAATCTTTTAAAATTTTTACAAATATTCTTTTAAAATAATATTCCAAAATGAAAAATTATTTTCAATTTTCCTAAGCGTTTTACGAAAATTTGCACTGAAATTTCTGTACGAATAGACGAATTTTGTCTATTAATTAAATCTTAAAATTACTCAGATTTTGTCTACAAATAATAAGTGCTAAATTGTTATTTAAACACAAAAATTCAACAATTTCACTTACAAATTAATTTTTTTTTAAAAAAGAACAATCAACATTGTAACGTTCAAAGATTAAAAGCTCTTCGAAAATTTATATTTTGAAGGCTTTTTATGTCAAACTATTCAGAATCAAATTTTTACTTATAAATATTTCTTTTCAAATAATTGGTTGAAAATAAACAGTCAAATGTTGCTAAATATTAAAAAATTATTATTTTTCTTAATTACAAGGTTTAAAACTGAACGGATCAAAAATTGAATATTTTAGACTCAACAATCTTTTTAATTTAATGAAAGCCTTTAATTAAAAATACATTATCATGAAGTTATTTTTAAGTTAAAAATATTTTATAAAGTTTCATTCGGATATTTGATTTTTTTTAATGACTAAGACTTTCGACTTGAAAAAATTTACTTTTTAACTTTAAAATCTGTAAATTTTGAACGGATCTAGAATCGTTTTGACAAATCAATTTTTGTTTCCTTTTAAAAATAATTTATTTATATTTACAGTTGATAAAATTAAATTTTTGGTAGCAAAAAATTTTTAACTTGGAACGCTTTTCATTTTTAATTATTCAAGTCCTTAAGACTGCATTTTATAATTCTTTAAATTAAAAATAAAAATCTAAAATGGAAAATTTTAAAGCAGATTTTCGAAATATGCGTTGTAAACTGAATGATGTCATAATTCAAAAAAGAACAATTCAAATAATTATTTTTAAAACTTTTAAAATCGAATTTGAGATTTTTCTTTTAAATATTTGTTAAAAAATGTGTGACCAAATAGTTACATTTTTAACAAAATCAGTCTTATTTTCTAAGAAAAAGATCGACTTTTAGAAAAAAATTCAATTTTCAAATTTTTAGTTTAAAACATTAATTTTCAACTTAAAAGAAAGGAATTTACTTCCAATCCTCAAATAAAAAGATAAATTTGAACTAAAATGGTGAATATTCAACCACAAAAGGTTCATTTTCCAACAAAAAGTTTGAATTTTTTACGAACAAATTCGAAATTACTAGCAAAAGAAATGAATTTTTTAAACAAAAAGACCAATTATCAACAAAAGGTTACAATTTTCAACCAAGACAGATTGTTAAGTCAGTATGGAAATTTTTTTGTAATATTCATACAATCATTAAATATTTAAGCCAAAAAGGCGCATTTTTTACCAAATATTTGAATTTTTGAACCAAGTTTTTTAGTCAAAAAAGAGAAAAAATTATTCAAAATATTGCATTTGCAAGCCGAAAAGGCGACTTTTTTTACAAAGAAGTTGAATTTTAACAGAAAAATATTAATTTTTAATAAAGAAAAAATAGTGTATATTTAAATAGTTCAAATTTGTTACCAGAAGAAATTAATTATTTTAAACGAAAAGACCAGTTACCAAGAAAATATTTTAATTTTCAATCAAGATAGATTTTTCAGTCAATGAAAAAAATCAGATTCACAAAATCCTTCAATTATCAAGTCAAAGAAGCGAATATTCTAGGAAAAGTTTTAATTTTGAAGATAAAATATACATTTTAAAGAAAAAGTATAAATTTTTAATACAAGAAAACTGTGAAATTATCGACAAAAATGATTAAATTTTAAGCCAAAAATTCCATTTTGTAATAGAAAAGTTGAATTTTAAACCAAAAAAGATTCATTCTTAACCAAAAGTACAATAATAAACTTTTCAGCCAAAAAGAATTAAAAAATTAACTTCCTGGATTTTTCATTTTTTAAACAAATCTTCAAAATCGAGTTCTATAAAAAAAACTCGACTCTCGGTTTAGCCACATGGTCGGGGGTCGCCTGCAAGTAGCCTTGTTGCTAAATCGGGAGTACCGAGACGAAAACAGTCAGGGCCGTCTCAAATCTTTCAAATTGGAATACATAATATTGCGCAAACCGTTTCCAATCGGAACGCACAATATTGCGCAATATACACATATGAGTACTCACGCACTGCGCATTTCCGTTACACTGCTTACTAAATCGCACTGGCTTTATTTTTTTTTTCGATATTCTGAAGAGCCCTTTGGAGATAAATAATTTCAAATTGTAAAATTTAAAAAGTATAAAAGAGAAAACCGTGAGAACGTGAGAATTTGGAATGGGTAGACCTATAATCTAGATTTTCATAGAACTCGTGCCAATGTTGAGGCGCGTGGGGGTTGATAGATTGCCTGACGAAACGAAGGGGTAGTTTGCTTTAATCTATCCTGTAATCGCCGGTCGACAGTTGGCCCGACTGCCTTTTTGTCGGCGGTAGATGGATGGAGCCATTTACATTTTGTCAGTGCGACATGCGCGCTTGCTATCATATCTATCACTCCAGCTGACCAATCCGAACTCGTTTTACACTTGTCCAGTCCAAATTTTAAATAAAAAAAAAATGTTTTTTTAATTATTCTAGAGGTCCTGTCATCGGTTTAAAACCCCAATTTCTTAAATCAGGGTTTCTACCCTACCTCGAAAACCTGGCATTGTCTGGCAATCTTTATACACCTGGAAAAATCGGAAAATGCCAATGAATTTTTTTTTAGGCAGGGAATTTTTTTGAGAGCGTGCTTAATTTTTTAAAATTAAGATATTAAATTGAATAAAAGTTAGTATTCATTGGTAAAAGTCGCTTTACATATATATTTTTTTGGTTGAAGATTCATAATGTTAGTTGGCACTTTATCTCATTTGAAGAAAATCTAATACACTTTTTTTTGGGTCAAAATTAATTTTTTTAAACTGAAAATTTAATTTTTTCCCTTTTTAATTGAAAATTCAACTATTTGGTTGAAAATTCGTCTTTTTGGATAGAAAATTAATATTCTTGGCTAAAATTCACTTTTTTGGTACAAAATTTAACGATTTGGTTAAAAAAACAACTTTTTTTTTGTTCGAAATGGAACTGAGTTGAAAATTCCACTGTTCTATAGAAAATTCTATTGGATTAAAATTTCAACAATCTGTTAAGAAATCGAATCACATACTTTCTAAAAAGTTTTTTTTTTTGTAAATTGATTTTTCTCTGAAAAATTTAACTGATTTATTCATTTTGGTAAATTTATCTTTTTTTGTTGAAAATTCAATTCTAATTGTTGAATTTTAAACAAAAAATATGGGTTTTCTACTAAAATGATCAATTTTTAACTGCATTAGTTGAATTTTCAGCCAAACAGTTAAATTTTCAAGCAAGAAGATTAATTTCTAACAAAGAAAACGTTTTTTCATGAAAATGCATGAATTTTTAATTTAAAAAAGCTTTTTTTATATCAGAAAAACAGCCGCTATTTAGTCATTTTTCAAAATTTTTATATTTTCTTTTGATCATTTGACAGAACAAGGATTTCCTCATCATTTTCAAGCATAGATATATGGATTTATGTTATCAGTAGATGCTTAACTTCAATAGCTCGTAATTTCTAATTGTTTGGCGGCCAAACTTTATTTTCATTTTTAAATTATATACTTAAACCCAATTTTATTCTGACACTATAAGCTGGACCCATCAGCATGATTTGACAAAACATCCTTGCTTCCCTTGAGAAATAAATCAAAAATTATATTCTTTGAGAAACCCCCGAACATTAATTGATTTGAAAATATAAGAAACCCCTTCAATGCATTCTTGGACCATCCTAGCGAACCACATAATTAAGAATCTATTAGAAACCAACTTAATATCCTAGATGTCTATAAAGTGAAGATAAAATTTAATTTGGAAAGATCTCGAGGCTATAGAATCCTAATTAGCAAGGTTCCTACGATAACTGTTTGGCGGCCAAACTTTATTTTCATTTTTAAATTATATACTTAAACACAATTTTATTCTGACACTATAAGCTGGACCCATCAGCATGATTTGACAAAACATCCTTGCTTCCCTTGAGAAATAAA
>JAWWLR010000167.1:13325657-13336738 GCA_035041075.1 Acraspis erinacei
GTTTCAAATAGAAAAGATAAATTTAAAAAAAAAAGATGAATTTAGTACCAAAAAAAGACGATTTTCAATCAAATTCAATAATCCTCAACAAAAAAGTTGAATTTTCAACTAAAAACATGAATTTTTAAACAAAAAAATTAATATGCTACCAAACAAGACGAATTTTCAATAAAATTCTAGACATATGAACCAAAAAGTTAAACTTTAAATTTTTAATAAATTTTAATCATTTTAATTTTAAACCAAATTTAAGATTTCTCAACCAAAAATTGAAGATTGAACTAAAAAAGTTGAATTTTTAAACAAAAAGATTAATTTTCTACCCAAAAAAAATATATAATTTTGATTAAATTCCAGAATACTCAACCAAAAAGTTGGATTTTTAACTAAAAATAATAATTTAAAACATAAAGATTAATTTGCTACCAAAAAAGACAAATTTTCAATATAATTCAAGAACTTTCAATCGAAAAGTTAACATTTAAAAAAAAATGTTTTTAAATTTTTGAGAAAGTAGTTACATTCTAAAACCTAGTTGTTCAATTTCTAACCACATAGATGAATTTTGAAACAAAAATAATAATTTTCTACCGAGAAAAACGAATTTTTTAAAAAAGACTAATAAAAAAAACTACTGGAATATTTTCAGCTCGTTCATGTAAAAGCTATTAACTTGCATTTTTCATTCTCAATTAAAATGAATCTAATTATAAAAAAAAAATATTTTTCTACCAAAACTTTGATTTTTTAACATAAATTATGGAACTTTTAAGAAAAAATGACGAATTTTCTATACAAAATAGTGGAATTATCAAATTAGAAATATGAAATTTTGATAAAACAGTTAATTTTATACCAAAAAATACGCATTTACAAATAATACAAGAGCACTCAACCCAAAAGTTACATTTTCAACTAAAAAAGATCCATTTCCATTCCAATTGAACTCATTATATTCCATTCCAATCCTGGGCAATCCACTCCAATCCCATTCATTAGAAATACATTTCAATCCACTCCAATCCACTCTACTTGAACCCGATCCAACCCCCTCGTTCCAATCCAATCCACTGCAATCCAACCTAATCCACTACAATCCAATAAATTCCACTCGACTCCAATGAAATTAATTCCAGTCCAATTTAATCCAATATAATTCAATCCATTCCAATTCAATTAATTCAATTCCAAGTCATTTAAATTCACTCCGTTTCATTTCAATCCACTCTAATCTATTTTATTCCATTCCCATCCCGTTAAATCTACTTCCATCAACGCCAATGCTAATTATTAGAAACACACTTCAATCCACTACAAGCCACTCCAATCCAATCCACTCTTATCCACTCCAACTCAATCCAATTCATTCAACTCAACTCGAACGCAATTAATTTCAGTCTAATTTAATCAAATCTATTCCAATCCCTTCCAATGCAATCCAATTCAATTCATTCAAATCTAATCGACTCCATATCCAGTATGTTCCATTCGAATCCTATTCAATCCACTCCAATCTACCCCAATCCTATTCTTGAAAAAGACACTCCAAGCCACTTCAATCCAATCCACTCTTATCCACTCCAACTCAATCCAATTCATTCAACTCCATTCCAATGCAATTAATTCCAGTTCAATTTAATCAAATATAATTCAATCCATTCCAATTCAACTTAATCCATTTCAATTCATTTAAATCCACTCCATTTCACTTCAATCCACTCTAATCTATTTTATTCCATTCCAATCCCGTTAAATCTACTTCCATCAACGCCAATGCTAATTATTAGAAATACACTTCAATCCACTGAAAGCCAATCCAATCCACTCTTATCCACTCTAACTCAATCAAATTCATTCAACTCCATTCCAATGCAATTAATTTCAGTCTAATTTAATCCAATCTATTCCAATCCCTTTCAATGCAATCCAATTAAATTCATTCAAATCTAATCCACTCCAATCCATTATGTTCCATTCAAATCCTGTTCAATCCACTCCAATCTACTGCAATCCCATTCATGAGAAATACACTCCAAGCCACTCCAATCAAATCCACTCTTATCCACTCCCACCCAATCCAGTTCATTTAACTTCATTCCAATGCAATTAATTCCAGATCAATTTAATCCAATATATTCCAATCCATTTCAATGCAATGCAATCCAATCCAACTCAATTCATTCAAATCAAATCTAATCCGCCCCAATCTATTTTATTCCATTCAAATTCTGTTCAATCCACTCCAATCTACTCCAATCCCATTAATTAGAAATACACTCCAAGCCACTCCAATTCAATCCACTCCAATCCAATTTATTCCACTCAAATGCAATGAATTCCAATCCAATTTAATTAAAACCAATCCACTCCCATGCAATTAATTCATTTCAATTAAGTCCAATCCATTCCAATTCTATCCATACCAATCCGATCCAATCCAATCCATCCAAATCAAATCAAACCAAACACACTCCATTTGAATCGCTTCCAATAGATTTTATTACATTCCAATCCTCTTAAATCCACTTCCATCCACCCCAATTCACTCCAATGCTGTTTATTAAAAACGCACGTCTATCTGCTCCAAGCTATTCCAATCCAATCCACTCTTCTCCAACCCAATCTACCCCCATCCAATTCATTCCACTACACTTCAAGGCAATGATTCTCATTCTAATTTAATTCAATCTGATCCATTCCAATTCAATCCAATTCATTCAAATAAAATCCACTCCATTCCATTCCAATTCACTCCAATCCATTTTATTCTATTCAAATCCCTTTCAATCCACTAGAATGCACACCAATCCCATTAATTAGAAATACAGTTTAATCCTCTCCAAGTCATTTCAATCCAATCCACTCCAATCCAATTCATTTAATTTAAATGCAATGAATTCCAGTCTAATTTAATCCAATTCATTTTAATTTAATTCAATCCAGGCCAATTAATTTAAATAAAACCCACTCAATTCCATTCTAATCCACTCCAATCCATTGTATTCCAGTCCAATCCTGTTCAATGTGCTCCAATCCACACCACTCCAATCCCATTTATTAGAAATAGACTCCAATCCAAACCACTCTAATCCTGTTAATTAGAAATACACTCCAATCCACTCCAAGATACTCCAATCCACTCGAATCTAATTTAATCCAATTTCAGCCAATCAAATTAATTCAAATCCAATGCACTTTATTCCAATTCACTCTAATACATTTTATTCTATTCCAATCCAGCTCAATCCACTACAATGCACTGCAATCGCATTCATTCTAAATGCACTCCAATCTACTCGCAGACACTCTAATCCATATCAATCAACTAAAACCCAATCAACTACATTCCAATCTTTTTAAATCCACTTCAATCCAATTAAATTTTTGAGGCGAAGGACGAGTCATACATTATATTTATCATACCAGTTATAGAGTTCGAAAGGCGGTAACTTACGTCAGGAACTCCAATGTTGCCAATTTTGGATAAAAAGATTTTTCATTTAACATTTATTATTTATTAAAATATTTAGGAATTCTGAAAAAAATTTCAAAAATAATTTTAAATTTGAAAAACATTTAAAACAACTTCTGAATTTTCCAAGGTCAGGAAATAAAATTATAATTCTTTGCAATGATGTTGTTATTATTTGAAAGGAAAATAATTTTACTTCTAAATTACGAAGTGTTCAGTTAAAAAATTTAATTTTTTCAATTTTCAATGTTTCCAGCTAAAAATTGCTTTACACAATAAAATTTAAAGTTGATCGATGGATTCTTGAGTTAAGAGCTTCGAAAATGACGTGGATTTTTATTTTTGGAATTGAATTTGTATCTTTGAACTCTATCATTTATAAAAGTTAAAAATCCTTAATTTTGCAGTTTATCTGCATTTTATTTAAACTTTTTTAATTGGAAAGTCTAAGTACCTTCCATTTCTATATGTTTAATTTATTAATAACCTTAAAAACTAATTTTTATTAAATTGAACTTATTCACTTATAATTTTGTTTGAAAAATGAATTTAGATACACATTTTTTAACATCACAAACATTAGAAAAAATTATTGTAATGGAGATATTTCGAACAAAAAATTAATTTTCTCATCGAAATAATAGAAAATATTTAATTACATAACCTTAATGCAAATAATCAATTTATTGACTTAATTGCAAACTATTTATATTCAGTTTAAAAAAATTAAGTCATTCAATAGTTAGTTAATCAATTCATAATACAAAAAGCAGTAATAAATTATTTTCATTGACTCATACATATAATTTTTATTTTACAATTATTTTTTTCTTAGTCTTCACTTTCCTTTCTCTTACTTGGATTTACTAATTAACTAATAACTAATTAATCAATTTAACAGATAAAAAAGCATTAAAGAATTATTTTCATTAAAAAATATAAATGATTCTTATTTCATATTTTACTTTCAACTCAAAATGGCATTTTTCAAAAAGTATATTTATTTTTCCGGTATACCTTTCAAATTAATTCCAGAAAAAATTGAAATATATGTACAAGTAATTTTGAAAATATGAATTCAGGTAGTAACACAATTTATGTTATTAAAAGAGTTAATCACGCCAAAAAATATATAAATTGTGGTTTATAATATAGCACAGCGCTAGTGCTGCATGGAAAAAATTATAAACAATAATGAATTACACATTATTAAATACAATTCGTATAAAATAATTAATACTCTGCAGTCAGAATCTGAAGCACAAGACGGGTTATGGGCCCATTGAAGAAATGGAAACAAACTTTAGTTTGTTCACATTTTTCAACGATACTTAAAATACTAAAAATAAAAATAAAAATCAGTAATTGGCAGCCATTCTCAGTCAATTTAAAAAAAAAATGAAAATCCACTTTTAAATTATAAATAATAATATATTTACCAATTGGGTTAGGAAAAATAACTAAGATGAACCACAGAATACCACTAAAGGAACACATTTTTTTTTTGTAAAAATGAAAACAAAGGGTGAATTATTTTGATGAGAGTGTAACTAATGAATATTCTTTAAAAAAGCGTGCATACATATTATACTAGTCGCTATCTCATTTGCCATCCGAAATTATTTGTCTTTCGTCAGAATGGTTCTCTCGCACTGAATTCGCAAAAACTTTAGATTTATGACATTGTTATGCAATCTGGTGCCAATACAGATACTAAAGATAATATAAGAAATTAGACGATTAAGGTAGTGGTGCTATAAATTAGGTCACTCAAAAAAAGTAATTATATAATAAAAAAATAATTATTTCAGGAATCATTTTTGTAATTGAATTTTTCCTTAATGTCGCTTCCACCTATTTTTGAAGAATGGTTGGATTTGAATAAATAATAGCTTACTCTTTTCGGAAAAATATATATTACAAAAGCTATGAATTTCATAAACTAGTGATTTTTTTTATTATTTTTTATTTTTTATTTATTTATTTATTTTTTATTTATTTATTTTTTATTGTTTTTTTTATTATTCATGACATATGTCTTAAATAATTAACGGACATTTTATTTATTAAAACAGGAAACAACATTTGTTAATACGCAGAAAAAAATGTTTTAAGCGTACAAGATTATTTTTCAAAATGGCTGATACCAGATTTTTTCTTATTTTTTAAATAAAGATTTTTTTCTTTATTTCAGTTATTGTTTTTATAATTATTACAGAATAAAAGTGATATTTAAATCAAGAACAATCAGATCAGCAGATCAATCTAAATTTCCTTAATTTTGATTTTTCCAACCACCTTGAGGAAAGACGTGAAAATGAAAAAGGAATAGGATAAATTTAAAATCAGTTATTTATTAAAAGAACTGTATTAAATTTCACCTAAGGAACAGTTATGTAATTCGTAAAAAATACTGCTTAAGCTCCTTTGCTGTCTTAAAATAAGTTTATTATAGTGCTCTAGTCTTGATACTAAAATTTTGAGCTCCTAATTTCGTAAACGATTTTGGTATCAGTATTTTACCCAATTTAAATAAAAATATCATAAATCTAAAATATTTTTACAACTTTAGTGTGATAGAAATAGTGTGATGAAATACAAATAATTTTGAATGACGAATGAGAATTTTATAATACAAGTACAGTAGCCAGTAAAACTTCTGTATCATAATGGCGGCTAGATATCTTGACAGCTGTCGAAGCGAAAGTTTTTATACAAATTTTAATAATTTATCATAAAACTTGTTCTTGAAAAAAAAATTCTGACGGCGCAAAAACTTTTTTTAATATAATTGTAGTATATAACGCGCGTATTTATGAAATTTAAAAAATTCTTGAAATTAAAAAATTCGTGGAATTTAGAGAATTAACGAATTGTAGGAATTCACGGAGTTCACTGAATTTATGGAATTCCCTGTATGCACGGATGACAAGGAATTTACGAGATTTAAAGAATTGATGGAATTTACGAGATTTAAAGAATTCATAGAATTCGCGGAATTTACGAAATCCAAAGAATTTACGAAATTAAAAAAATTTGAGATATTTAAAGAGTTCCCGAAATTCAAAGAATTCCATCAATTCATAGAATTCAAGAAATTCACAGAATTTAGGGAATTAATTGAATATAAGGAATTCATGAAATTCATTAAATTACTTTAATTCAATAAAATCACGGAATTCACGGAAAGTATGTAATTCAGGAACTTCCAAGAATTCCTTGATTTCCATAAATTCCGTAAATTCCGTATATTCCACAAATTTCTGGTATTACTTTCATTCTATAAATTTTATGAATAGCGCGAATTCCGTGATTTCAGTGAATTTCTTGAATTCCGTGATTTTATTGAATTCGACGAATTTGATCAATTCCATGAATTCCATAAATTCCGTTTTTTCTTTCAGTTCCATGAATTCCATAAATTCTACCATTTCGCGAAATTCGTGATTTTCATTAATTCCTGGAATTGCACCAATTCCGTTAGTTCCTTGAATTCCATGAATAGTGAGAATTTCTTGATTTGCACGAATTCCTTGAATTTCATGGATTCCGAAAATATCATAAATTTTGTGAATTCCTTCGATTCCATTAATTCTGTTCACGAATTCCTTGATATCCCTAAATTCCATGATTTCAGTGAATTCCTTGAATTCTGTGACTTCAGTGAATTCCTTAAAATCCGTGATTTCAGTGAATTCCTTGAATTTCGTGATTTCAGTGAATTCCTTGAATTCCGTGATTTCAGTTGATTCCGTAAATTCCACGAATTCCTTGATATCCGTAAATTCCGTGAATTCTTTGATTTTAGCGAATTCCTTGAATTCCCTGATTTCAGTGAATTCCTTGAATTTCGTGAATACCGTAAATTCCACGAATTTCGTGTATTAAATGCATTCTATACATTTTATGAATTCCGTGAATTCCGAGAATCCAGTGAATTCCGTGACTTCAGTGAATTTCTTGAATTCCGTGATTTCAGTGAATTCTTCCAATTCCATCAATTACGTGAATTCCATGAGTTCCGTTATTTCCTTCAATTCCATGAATTTCGGGAATTCCCTGAATTTCACGATTTTCATGAATGCCTGGAATTAAGTAAATTCCGTGAGTCCCTTGAATTTCACGAATTGTGAGAATTTCTTTAATTGCACGAATGACGTGAATTTCATGAATTCCGCAAATATCATAAATTTGATGAATTCTTTCATTTCCATCAATTCTGTGAAATCTGTTAATTCCCTAAATTCCACGAATTCCTTGATATCCGTAAATTCCGTGAATTATATGATTTCAGTGAATTCCAAAACAGACGAATTTTTAATAAAAAAGAATGGCATAGTTTAATTTTCTACCAAATAGTTTCATTTTTATCCACGAAAGATTATATTTCTCTTTAAAAAAATGAATTTTTAATTAAAATGAAAACAAAATAATTTCCAAAAAATAGTCGAATTTTCATCCAGAAAGGATTTTAGCAGCCCCATGCCACTTTGTATTTTGATGTCTTTTGATGCGCTGATTACGAGTATGATGGTGAAAAGTGGCGGAAATTCGATTTTCATGGTAAAACAGATATTTTAAACAAAGGTTGTAGATCGCATAAAATAGACAGTTTTTGTTCCAAGAATTTTTTTCTTTGCAGAAAATTAGAGATACATAGATTTCCGGTCACAGGGGTGCCTTCCCGCCCCCACGAGACGTTGGAAAAGGAGTAGGGGTGTAACTTTACATTATTTCTGTGACCAAACACAGGGATGCCTTCCCGCCCCCAGGAGTCGTTGGAAAAGGGGTAGTGGGGAACTTACATTATTTCTGTGACCAGGTACAGGGGTACCTTCCCGCCCCCAGGAGGCGTTGGAGAAGGGGATGGGGGGCCTTACATTAATTTTCTGACCAATCTCAGGGGTGTCTTCCCGCTTCCATGAGATGTTAGAAAAAGGAGAGGGGTGTAACTTTAAATTATTTTTGTGATCAATCACAAGAGCGCTTTCCCGCCCCCACGAGTAGCCGGAAATCGATGTATCTCTAATTTTATCGGAAACTATCACTCGTAGAGAAAAAATTCTTTGAACAAAAAATGTGTATTATACTGCGATCTACAACTTTTGTGTGAAACATTTTTTGAAATTTTGCATATTATTAATTTTGCATATTATTAAATATGCTAATGTTAATTATAACCTTCCAGAAAATAAGTTTAAATTTTCTTAACAATCTAGAGAATATCGTTTGATTCTCACAAAACCTTTCCAAATTCATTAAAAGCTTCTTTTTACACATTTGTAAAATATCTATATTTTTCTCAATATTTTGGTAATTTCCAAATTACACATTTTTTTGGAATATTTTCAAGACTTCTTAACATTTTAAATATCTTTTAGAATTTTTTAAAGACAAAAAAAATTTCCATTAAAGACTTCCAGATTCGTTTTTGCAAATATTTTGGAAATGCTTTGAAATCTTTTAGAACATTGTCCTAAACTTCATTTTCTAAAATAAAAAATCTTTCAACATCTTTTTGGGAATCTAAAGACAATTTTTTTTAATTCGCTTGAAACCTTTCGTAACTTTAGTTTAGCTTCTTTTTCAAAATCTTCAACAATCTACATTAAAAAAATGAAACTTTTAACAAGTTTTAAATTAAGTTTGAATTGTTTGAATACTTAAAAATATTAATTAAGCATAATCTTTAAAAATGTAGATGTCGTTTAACTTTTTTCTGAATAATCTCAACATTTTATTCATTTTAAACTCTTTTCAAAAATACTGAAACTTCTACAAATAAAAACAAATTAATCTTAAAAAATAAAGAATCTACTCAACCAATGAGATGACGAAACTGACTGCGAAATTTGGCGCGAAATTTCAATTTAAATGTAAATTTCCTCCAATTCAAGATTAATAGAACTGAGTTATAATTAATTGAAATATTTTTACATTAAAATTAGTATACGAAAAACAAAATAAAGTTATAAAAAATGGAATGGTCCTTTTTTTAAATGCAAATGCTACGTTGAAAATTAAAGTTTTTTTATTTGAACGTTAAAAAATTTGGACGAAAGTGCATGCGTTTTCCACAAAATTTATTTTTCAGGAGAAAATTCCTTTTCTGTCGTTGAAAATTTATCCTTTTTGTTAAAACATTTAACTGTTTCGTTCAAAATTCGTCTTTTTGGTTGAATTAATCCGTTTTTTGTCTTAACCCATTAAGCCCTAAATGGACGATTTTTTAACGTTTTTCAACAGCATATTTAAATATGATATAACTTATGAAAAAATCGAGATAAATCATTTCCGATATAAAATTATCTGAACTTTCGATTGCCTGTTTCAGAACTTAAAAAAAGTGAATTAAAAAAAATTATGATTGATTATTTAACAAAAAACTTCAATTTACGAATAATTTTTTTTTTTCATTTCACATTTTCGAATCGAAATCATAGGTCGATTTTTTATATTTTTATATTTTGTGCGACCATGGACTCTAACCTTCAAAATGTGGTGGCAGGATTTTTTTGTTCAATATGGCGGATCCATTATGGCGGCCGGAATTTTTCAAAATAATTCAAAATTTTTGAAAATTGGCAGATAGGAGTTTTCTGGGTAGCTAAAAAATAATCTGATGTCATAATTTACAAATTCAAGATGACGGATCCAATATGGCGGCCACAATTTTTCAAAATCATTCAAGATTTATTAAAATTGGTAGATGTTTTTTTTGGGTCGCTAAAACATGAATCTGATGTCAGATTTTACAAATTCAAGATGGCGCATCCAATATGGCGGCCACACTTTTTCAAAATCATTTAAAATTTATGCAATATGGTTGCAAAAATTTTTCAAAATCTTTTAAAATTTATGATTTTTGGTTAGTATGTGACTTATTTCGAACAAGACGAAATTTTAAAACCTAATACAAGTTCCACCATATTCGATAAATTTTAAATGATTTTGAAAAATTGTAGCCGCCATATTGGATCCGTCATCTTGTATTTGTAAGGTCTGAAATCAGATTCATGTTCAGCGACCCGAAAAGTCCCTGTATACCAATTTTCATAAATTTTGAATGATTTTGAAAAATTGTGGCCGCCATATTGGATCTGCCATATTGAATTTGTAAAATCTGACATCAGATTCATGATCAGCGACCCAAAAAAACACGTTTAATAATTTTAGTAAATTTTTATAAATTACCAATAGGTCTATTAAAAAATAACAAAATAAGCAAAAAATTTTGGCTTTCGGCCGCCATTTTGGGTCCGCCATTTTGGAAAAAACACCTACCACTACATTTTGAAAAATTGATTCCATGGACCAAAAAAATATGCAAATCTGAAAAATTGGCCTATGGTTTCAATGCGAAAATGTTAAATAAAAAATTTTTTCATTCGTAAATTCACGCATTTTGTTAACTAAGCAAGCATAATTTTTTGAAAAATTCGGCTTTTTTGGTTTAAACAGTAATAGTCACATGCTAAAAATGTGTCTACTTAATTTTTTGTTTAAAAATTATATTTTTTTGTAAATTCAACTATTTGGTAAGAAATTCATCTTTCTGTATTGAAAATTAATTTTCTTGATGAAAATTTCACGTTTCTAGAAAATACTT
>JAWWLR010000167.1:13349765-13371252 GCA_035041075.1 Acraspis erinacei
GTCGTTGGTCCATTTTGGGTCATATGTCAATTTTGAGTCCTATATCATTTTTAGGCCGTATGAGCATATTGGGTCCTATGTCAATTTTGGTATTCTGAGTCAATTTTGTTCCCTGTGCCAAGTTTGGGCCTTATAACTATTTTCGACCCTATGCCAATTTGTGACCCTATGTCCATTTTGAGCCCTATCCCATTTTTCGTGTCTATGCTAAATATGTGCCCTATGTCTAATTTAGAACCTCTATCATCTTGGGGCCCTATCTCAATATTGGCCCTATGCCAAATTTGTACACTGTATCGATTTTGGGTCCTACGACAATTTCATGCCCTGTGCCAAAAATGAGCCCTATGCTGATTCAGTTTTAGACCTTGGATAAATTTGGGGCCTTATGTCAAAGTTTGGTACTATGTCAAATTTTTTTCTGACGTCAATTTTGGACCTTATGTCAACTTTAGGCCATAAGCCCCTCTTGGCGCCCATGTGAATTTTGAACCTTATATCTATTTTTGACTCTTTGACAGTTTTGGGCCTTATGTAAATTGTCCTTATGGCAAAGTTGGTTTTTATGCCAATTTTGGGCCTTATATCTATTTCTGACTCTTTGACAGTTTTGGACCTTATGTAAATTGTCCTTATGGCAAAGTTGGTTTGAATGCCAATTTTGGGTCGTATATCAGTTTTAGAACATATGTCCATAATGGACCCTGTGTCTATTTTTGGCCCTATATCAATTTTTTCTTGTGCCAATTTTTCGTCTTATAGTTATTTTGAGCCCTATGCCAATTTTAAACCCAATGGCTATTTTGGGCCTTATAAGCATTTTCACGCGTATGTAATATTTGTTCACTATGTCTATTTTTATCAATTTATCATTTTGGGCCCTACGATAAATTTCTGCCCTATATAAATTTTGGACTCTACCACAAGTTTGGGCCCTATGTCAACTTTGGGTCATATGTCAAATTTTTCTCTGATTTCAATTTTTGATAAATATCAGCTTTATGCCATATGCTCATATTTGGCTTATATTAACCTTGACCTTAGGTCTATTTTTGGCTCTTAGTTATTTTTGGGCCCTATGTAAATTGTCCTTATGCCAAAGTTGGTTGCAATGGCAAATTTGGGTCTTCTGTCAATTTTGAGTCCTATGCAAGTTTTGGGCCCTATGTCCATATTGGGTCCATCGTTCATTTGGTATAATATGTCAGTTTTTGTTTCTATATCAGTTTTAGACAATATGCCCAAATTGGGTCTTATGTCAATTTCGGGCCCTATATAAATTTTGGTTCCGGAGCCAATTTTTGGCGATATTGCTATTTTGAGTACTATGGCAACTTTAGGCTTTGTGGATATTTTGGACCTTATAACAACTTTCACGCGTATGGCAAAATTTCCCCGATGTCTATTTTGGCCACTTTATCATTTTTGGGCCCTATGTCAATGTGCAGCCCTATGCTAAATTTCTGCGCTATAATAATTTTGGTTCCTAGGTCAGTGATGTCCCGTATGGCAAATTTGGGCCATACGTCTATGTTAGAACCGATATAATGTTAGGGCCCTATTTCAGTTTTCAGTCCTATGCCAAATTTCGGCACTGTATAATTATGGGCCCTACGCCTATACTGGGTCCTATGACCAATTTCGATCCTATTTATATAGGAGACCCTATACCATTTTTGGGCCTTATTCCAATTTTGATTCCTTTATCACTTTTTTCACCTATATTATTTGGACCCTATGACACAGTTGGTTCATGTGGCAAATTTGTACTTTTATGTCAATTTTTCACCCTATATCAGCTTTAGGCCATAAGACCATATTATGTGCATATTGGATCTTAAGTCTATTTTTGGCTCTTTTTCTCAGTTTTGGGCCCTATTTAAATTGTCTTTATGTCAAATTTGGTTCATATGACAAATTTAGGTCTTATGTCAACTCTGAGTCCTATGTAAGTCTCGAGACCTGTATCCACATTGGGCCCTTCGTTCATTTTGGGCCTTATGTCAATTTTGGGTCCTATATCAGTTTTAGATAATATTCCAAAAATAGATTCTATGTCCATTTTTGGCCTTCTTTAATTTGGAGTCTTTTATTACTTTTGGGCCCTATATCAATTTAGGGTCCTATGTCAAAGTTGGACCGTAAGTCAAATTTATTTCGGAAGTCAATTTTGTGCCATATATCAGTCTTAGGGCGTATGTCCATACTGGGCCTTATGTACGTAAATTTGGACTCTATGTCGAGTTTGTTCATGATGCCAATTTTTGACCTTATGAATATTTTCTCTCATGTCTATGTTGGACTCTATATCATTTTTGGGACCTATATCATTTTCGGGCCCTATGTCAAAGTCGGAACACGTGTCAAATTTAGGCCATAAGTCAATTATAGGCCCTATATCAGTTTTAGGCCATGTGTTCATATTGGACCCTATGTCAATTTTGTCCCCTTTGTCAATTTTTGGTCTTATGAATATTTTGGAGTCTATGTGAATTTTGGACCCTATGGATATTTTGAGCCTTATACCAATTTTGGCGTCTATGTTAAATGTGTGCCTTCTCTATTTTGGACCCTTTATTATTTTTGGGCCCTATTCTAATAAGGCCCCATGCCAAATTTTGACACTGTCAATTTTTGGTCCTAGATTAATTTTGGGCCCTATACCGTTTAGGGCCATATATCAATTTTGGACTTCATGTACTTTTTGGGCCCTGTATCAAATTTAGGCCCCATGACAAAGTTGGACATGAAAAAATATTTGGACCACCATATAGTTAACAGTTTTAAATCTTCTTACAAATAAAACAATAAATTATGCCTTGAAACTTTAAAAGGGATACGAAGCGAAAATTTCACTTCGATATCTTATGAACTCGAATGTGCCTTATACATCACTAAATAAAATATTTAAGGGTGTCAAGATTTTATTGATAATGGCTCAGGGTCAAAGTCGTTTAAATAATGAATAAATTGGCAACACTCGAGATTTAAAAAGCATCGGATATGCAGAAACAAGTTTATCACGTCATCGTAAACAGGGATTGGGCATTCAAGAAAAAAATATTTTATGTAATGAATTTTTTAATTCGATTTAATTTAAATTTTTGCCACTAAAAACAGTCTACAAAAATAAGAATTTTAAAATATTTCAATGAAATACAAACTTTTTGTTTTTGAAAATAACTTTAAATAGAAAATTGACAAAGATTACAAAATAATTAAAAGAATTTTCTAACCCAAAGAAACGAATTCAATCAAATTAATTTCATACAAAAAACAAAGAATTTTTAACAAAATAGTTATATTTGTAACCAAAGAAATTAATCGTGAACTATAATGATTAATCTTCAACAACAACAAAATTAATTTTTAGGAAAATTGTTAAATTTTCGAACAGATAAATTTTAAACCAAGAAGATTAAATGTCTATCAAAAAAGATAAATTTTTGACAGAAAATAAGAAAATGAGAAAAATGTCTTAAAATTCCTGGGAAATTTTGAATTGATTTTTTATTTAAAAAAAAAATAATTTGCAGAGTAAATCAAGGTTACAGAGTTTTATACAAAATTTGCTTAAGTTCAAGAAACATTAAAAAGTTTTAAAAAGATTCAACATTAATCTATAAAAAATCTATAAATTAATCTATAACAAAATTCTTGGGAAAATTTAAACTGATACTTTATTTTTTAAAATTAAGTTTAATAGAAAATTGGTAACGATTTCAAAAAGATTTAAATTATTTCCTAAAATTTTGAAAAACAATGTGGACGATTTTAAAGACAAATTTTTCAATAAGCGTGATTATAAGTTTCAAAAAGATTCAAAATTAATTTGAATGTTGAAAACATTCAAAACCATTTTTAAAATATAAATTTTAAAATAATTGAAAATAATCAAATTCATGCTTAATTTAAACTGACTTATTATTTTTTAAATTAATTTTAAATAAATTTGTAAGATTTTCAAAAAATTAAAAAATTCTAGGCATATAATTCGAGTCAATTTAAAAGATATTTATTTTCAAATCTTCTAAAAGTCCGAACTATCTTTTAAAATGACTCGAATTTTTCCTAAAATTTTGCAAAATCCTGTAAAGAAAATTACCTATTATTTTGAAAAATAAAACATAATTTTAAGAGAATACTTAAAAAGACTCATTTTAAAAGATTTCCAAAATTGCCAAAACAGAATGTGGAAGATTTAAAGGCAATTTTTTTTCCTTTTCATCATTTATAAATTTTTTTGAATAATTCGAATGTTTTAAAAAAATATTTAGGATTTTTTAATGTTTCGGAAACTATAAACAAATAATATAAAATTTTAAAGATTTATAAAAATTTAATACAAAATGTAAATTTTTGAAGATTTAAAAAAAAATTTCAGGCTTCAAGGAAATGGAAAACTTTTCTTGAGCATAAAAGGAAATTTTTTAATCTCTTTATTTCGAAAACTTGATGTTTAAAGAAAATTTGGAAATTTTTCAAAACACCTGAGAAGATTTTTTATTTTGAAATAAAAGAAAATATGTACCTTTTCGACAAATATAAAATTTTTAAATATTGAAAACTTATATTTTTGGTGGGTCCCTTTTTTTACAAATTTAATCTTTTTTGGCTTTAAATGCAACTGGTGAAAACTAATTTTTTTTAGTTGATGATTCAGCTTTTTCGTTAAAACTTTGTCTTTTTTTGCATGAATTCAACTGTTTTTTATTTAAGATAAAAGTTGTTTAGGCGGAAATATAATTTTTTACCTAAATAATATATTCAATAATTTAATACAAATTATAATATAACTTTTTATGGCTAAAAAAATCATAATTTTTTAATTAATTTGACCAGCTTTGAATGCAAATGATTTTTAATTTGGTTTAAAAAAATTGTAAACACATTACAATTTTCAAGAGTTCATTTTTTTTATATTTGGGAATAACGAATTTGAAACTTCTCAAAGATTTTGAAATGATTCACGATGATAAACAAATTTCTTAAAATTCCTGAAAGAATTTAAACTGACTTAATTTTAAAAAAATAAATTTTTTAACAAAATTGACAAACACGTTATTTGAAAATACTTTCTAGAATTTTAAAAAATAATTTAGACGGTTTTAAACTTAAAATGTTCATTTAGCAAAATTGCTATGATAAAAAATATATCTTAAATTTTATGGTATCATTTAAACTGATTTTTTATTTTGTAGAACATTTAAAGGCAATTTTTTTTTAGAATTTCAAGAAATTCTTGGGAAATAGTCGAATAACATTAAAAAATATTTAGAAGACTTAAATGGTTTGGAACTAATTACAAAATAATTCCAAATTTAAAAAGATCTACAAACATTAAATACAAAATTTATATTTTAAAAGATTTTGAAAAAAATTAGAAGCTTTTTAAGAAGTTTGAAAGGTTTCAAGAAAATAAAAAAACTTTTCTTGATATTCCTGAAAACAACTTTTAATGTCTTTTCATTTTGAAGAATTAATTTTTAAAGAAAATACACAAAGGCTTCAAAACATTTCACAAAATTTTTACAAATGCCGAAAAAAATCTGGAAAACTTTTTTTTCTTTTTGGATTGAAAAACTTTTTTTATTTGTTAAAAATTGAACAATCTGGTTAAAAATACTTCTGTCTGGTTAAAAAATTTACCGCTAAGAAAATCATATTTTTAAAATAAAAGTTTTTTGTGATTTAGAAACATTCTCGTTCAAAATAAAAAATCAGAAAACTTCAAGTAAAAAAAAATTTGAAGAGAAACTTTAGAACGAATTTAACAATTTTGAAATTATTTCCCGAAATTTCTGAAAATAATGTGGATTATTTCAAAGCTTAATTTTTCAATTAACAAAATTAAAAAGTTTTATAAAAATTCGTTCAAGTTTGTGATCCATTGAAAAGTTTTGAAAATATTCAAACTAAATGTAAAAGATGAAAACAATTTTAAAAAGTAAGAATAAGCGTACATTTAAAAATTTTTGAAATTAATAATTTTGATGCTTCCTAAAGATTTTGACAGTTTTACGATAGTAAAATTTTTAAAAATTGCCAGAAAAATATAAACTGCCTTTTATTTTGAAAACTTAATTTTAATAGAATATTTCAAAAGAAGCTTTTTTTACTTTTCATAATTTATACCATTTTTTTAAAAAATTCAAATCATTTTAAAAAATATTTAGAAGTTTTTAATATTTAGAAAATTATAAACAAATAATTTAAAATTTGGAAAGTTTTATAAAAATTTAATACTACATGTAATTTTTTGAAGATTTTGAGAAAATTTTCGAAACTTTTTAAGAAGTTTGAAAGGCTTCAATAAAATGAAAAACTTTTCTTGTGTATACTAGGAAATTTTTAATTTCTTTTGATTTTGAAAAATTTATTTAAACAAATTTTTTAACAATATTTTTTGAAATAAAAAAAGATATACTTTTCCGACAAATACAAAATCTTCAAATATCTTTTTGAATTTTCTCAAGAATCCTAAGAAAATGATATTTTCTGTAACCTTAAAAACAAGTTAAGAGATTAGCATAAATAATAAATATTTATTCTTAATTTTTGTTTGATATTCGAAATCTTTTATCCTCTCAAGTGATAATTTGGGCAAAAAATTTTTTTCTTTCTTGAATGTGAAATTTGTTTTTGTTAAAAATTGATCTACCTGGTTGAAAAATCGCCTTTCGGGTTTCAAAATTTAACCGTTTTTGTTGAAAATTCATCCTTTTTGGTAGAAAATTGATATTCTTGGTAACAAAAATTCATCTACTTCGATTATATTTCATGTTTTCGTGTTAAAAAATTAAACTAAATTAAAAATTAAAATTTAATTAAACTAAAAAAATTAAAATTAAAATGTTATTAAATTAAATTAATTAAATTAAAATTTAAAGTTTCATGGTAGAAATTTTTTCTTTTTTTTGAAATTTTCTTTTATGTTACCTAAATAATAAATTCAATAATTTAAAAAAAATAATAATAAACCTTTATATTGCTGAGAACATTCTAATTTTTAAATAAATTTTAGAAGCTCTATATGCAAATGACCTTGAACGTTTTTTTGTGATTTAGAAACTTTTTCATATTCTAAATGTAAAACATGTTTTGCAAAAAATGTAAGTTTTCATATATGAAAAAAGCTAGACCTTTAATCTATAAATAGCAAAAGTTTTCCTAATTGTTTAGTTACAAATATTTTTACAAATATTAGAATTTTCATGAGTTCAGAAAAATTTGTTCAAATTATTTCAAAATTTTTATTAAATTTTTCGATTTAGACACAATTTATGATTGGTCCAAAAAAGAAGCTTTTTTTAAATTTCTAAACGTTTCAAGAGAATGAAAAAAATTTCTTAAAAGTTTATAAAAATAATAAAAAATATCAGATGATTAATTTCCCATCACTGGCGAGGTAATCTTAGGAAATAAAGAAAAAGAACGATTTTTTTCTGCTTTCAAATAATCGCACTAGGAATTCGTTTTTCATCATTTCTTTATAAAATAATAAAAAATATAGGATGACAAATATTATTTTTTCAATGAATTCAAGTAATTTTAATGCAAATATTGACTTTGCAAATGAAAAATCCAGTGTAGACTATTTGTTAAGTTAATTTTTTTTTTAAATTAACAATGTCATAATTTTTTTTGCTTTCAATTACTCCCGTGAATAAAGTTTGTCAATACTAATCATAGAAAATTTTTTTACGAAGATAAACGAAAAAATCTACTTTTTCTTAATTTTTTGCATTAACATGAAAGTTTAAACAAACAAATTCAAAAATCAGGCCACACAAATTTCTTCAAAATTTAACGCTGAATTTTTCTAGAAAAAAATCAATGATCGGTTAGAAATTTCCAGTTACAAGGTATTTTAAACCCGTTTTTTTTTATTTCATCCCACTGTGGCGCCGATCTCCGCTATTATATTTTATATTAAATTTTAATTAGTTTAGGATCTTATATAACTTTATTTTTTAAATAAATTTAATTCCAATTTATTTATTCAAATTTCCGAAATGGAAACGGCTTAATGGTTTAATAATAACAATAAAATTTAATTTAATAAAAAATTTTTAGTTTAATTTAATAGAATTTAACAACAATCTGTCATACTGAATAAAATATAGCATCGAGGGTTTTCAGGTACATATATGGGATATTCTCCTCGGAGAGAGCACTTTCGAAAAAAATAAATTTATAAAATAAATTTTTTCAAAATGACTTTGTTTAAATTTGAAATTAGTGAAGTTAAATTAATTATTAAAACTACACTGTTAAAAATGTTTGGTAATATACAAAACTTCTAGAAGACTTAAAAGAATTCACAATTCACGGAATTCACGGAACTCATGAAACTCAAGAAACCCACTAAATTTATAGAATTCATAGAATTCACGGAATTTAAGGACTTACAGGAATTCACGAGAATCACGAAATTTGCTAGTCATGAAGTTAAATGAATTTTTAAAATTCTCAGAATTCAAGCAATTCATGGAATTGAAGGAATGCGCTAAAATTACGGAATTCAAGGGATTCACTGAAATCACAGAATTCAATATATTCTCCGAATTCACGGAATTCATTGTATTATGGATTTAACGAAAGTCCTGAAATTCATGGAATTCAGAATTCACGGAATTCACGAAACTCATGAAACTCAAGAAACGCACCAAATTTATGGAATTCACAGAATTCACGGAATTTAAGGACTTACAGGAATTCACGAGAATCACGAAATTCGCGGAATTCATGAAGTTAAATGAATTAAAAAAATTAGCAAAATATAAGAATTTCATGGAATTGAAGGAATTGAAGGAATGCACTAAAATCACAGAATCCGAGGAATTCCCTGAAATTACAGAATTCACTATATTTTCTGAATTTCACGGATTTCATCGTATTATGAAATTTACGAAATTCACGAAATTCATGAAATTCGTTGAATTCACAATTCAAGGAATTCATGGAACTCATGAAACTCAAGAAACTCACTAAATTTATACAATTCACAGAATTCACGAAATTTAAGGACTTAAAGGAATTCACGAGAATCACGAAATTCGCTAAAGTTATAAAGATAAAGGAATTCATAGAATTGAAGGAATGCACTAACATCACGGAATTCAAGGAATTCACTGAAATCACAGAATTCACTATATTTTATGAATTCATCGTATTATGGAATTAACGAAATTAACGAAATACACGAAATTCATGAAATTCATGGAATTGAGAATTCAAGGAATTCACGGAACTTATGAAACTCAAGAAAAGCACTAAATTTATAGAATTTACAGAATTCACGGAATTTAAGGACTTAAAAGATTTCACGAGTATCAAGAAATTCGCGGAATTCATGGAGTTAAATGAATTTTAATAATTCGCAGAATATAAGAAATTCATGGAATCGAAAGAATTGAAGGAATGCACTAAAATCACGGAATTCAAGAAAATCACTGAAACCACAGAATTCACTATATTTCTATTCACTACATTCACTAGAATCACTGAATGGAATTTAGGAAATTCATGGAACTCACGAAATTCTTGCAATTTACAGAATTCGCAGAATACGCTTAATCTACGGAATTTATGGCATTCATGGAATTCTTGGAATTCACGAAATTCATGGAATTCACGGAATTTGCGAGATTCACGGAATTTGCAGAAATCACGGAAATGAAGGAATTCTATTCATGCAAATTGAAGAATTCACGGAACTTAAAGAATTAAATTAGCTTTCAGATTTAATGGAAATTGAGGGAATTTACCGAATTCACGGAATTCAAGGAATTTATGGAATTCAAAGAATTTAAGGAATCTTATGGAATTCTTGGAATTCATGGAATTCGTGGAATTCATGGTATTCGTGGAATTCATAGAATTCGTGGAATTCATGGAATTCATATAATTCATGACGGAATGCACGGAATTATTGTAAAGCACAGAATTCACAGAATCCATGCACATAGAAGAATGCACGAAATTCAATGAATTAAATGAATTCTCCGAATTCAATGAATTAAATGAATTCTCCGAATTCATGGAAATAATGGAATTCACGAAATTGAGGGTATTCCTGGAATTCAAGGAATCAGAAAAATTCATAGAATTTGTAAGGAATAAGCTAAATTTATGGAATTCGCGGAATTCACGGAATTGATGGGATTCCCAATATAATGGAATTCACGGAATTTAAAGAATTTTAGGAATTAACTATAATCGCGGAATTCAAGGAGTGTACAGGATTAATGGAATTCATGGAATTCACCGAATTCATGGAATCGAAGGAATTCATGGAATCGAAGGAATTCAAGGAACTCACAGAATTCAAGGACTTCACGAAAATCATCGAATTTAATGAATTCCTGGAATTCCGTGTGTTTTATGAATTCCGTGAAGTCCATTATTTCCGCAAATTCCATAATTTCCGGGAATTCCATGAATTCTCGAATTCTAGAACCTCCAGTCAGTCCATTAATTCCGTACACTGCTGGAATATTATGAATTCCTTGAATTCCACGAATTTTTTTAATTCCGTAAATTCGTTGAATTCCACGAATTCCTTAAATTTCATTAATTCAAGATATAAAATTTATTTTTTAGTTATTGAATAAAATTCATTTAACTAATTAAAAAAATTAAAAATAATGAATTTGTGGTCATATTTAAAGAACTAAAAAATAGGGGAAAAAGTGATTTTTTTTGTAAATATAATAATATGACTTTTTGAAATTGTTTAAATCTCTTAAAAATGTACATTTTAAGTCTTTTGAAATTCCTTTAAACTTCTAAAGCTTTTTCAAGTGCCTATAAATCTTCTGCAATACCCTCAAATATTTCAAATCCTTCGAAATGCCAATAAATTACTGGAACCCATTAAAAATTCCTTTATAATCTTTTAAAATAACCTAAAATGTGTAACATAATTTTAAATCTTTTACAATTTTTTTAAGATCTTAAAAATGCCAAGGAACTTGAAGAAAAAAAAACACTTTAAAATATTTCGAATCCTGTTTTCCTTTTGTCAATTGAATCTAAGACTCAATTAAATAAAGACTTTATAAAGTTTAAAAAATGCCTATTGATTTAAGCAGAAGTTTAAAATTTTAAAAGAATTTGAGTGAATTTGATAAAGTCAAAAGAATTCCAAAGAATTAAAATGAACCAGGATAAATTTATAAGAATCCAGAATTAATGCAAAAAAAAAAAATAATTTCAAATCTCTTTAAATCTTAGAAACCGTACAAAATACCTCAATTTTATTGAACTTTATTGAATTTTATTATTAAAAAAGTAATGCACAAGGAATTCAGGGAATTCATGCAATTTAAGACCATCACGGAATTTACGAAAATGACCGAATACATGGAAATAAAGGAATTCACGAAATGTATGAAATTCGCAAAATTTATGGATTTCACGGAATTCGCAGAATTTATGGAATTAGCGAAATTTGCGGAATTCATAGAAATCACGGAATTCCCGGAATTAATTGAATTCAAGGAATTCACGGAATCTACTGGATTTACGGAATTCAAAGAATTAATAGAATTTTATGCAATTCGCGGAATTCGCAAGATTCATGCAGTTCACGGAATTTAGTGATTTTGTGGAATTCACGGAATAACTGGAATTCACAGAATTCTTGAAATTTAAAGAATTCACGGAATTTACAGAAGTCACTCAATTCATGGAAATGAAGGAATTCACGAAATGTACGAAATTCACAGAATTGATGGTATTCACAAAATTCATGGAATTAAAGAAATTGATGGAGTTGTAGAAATGAGCGAAATTTATGCTATTCATTGAATTCACGAAATTCATAAAATTACGGAATTCTCGGAATTCGTGCCATTAAAGAATTTCAAGCAATTTATGGAATTCGTGATATTCACGGAATTAAAGGATTTGGCGGAATTCACAGAATTCATGAAATTGGCGACATTCGCGGCTTTCGCGGAATTGATTGAATTCATAGAAATAATAGAATTCACGGAATACACGGAATCAAACGAATTTTTTTAATTCCGCTAATTTCTTGAATTCGTGAACTCCATGAATTCCGCGCATTCCGCGAATTCCATGAATTTGGTGAATAAATTGAATTCCGTAAATTCCTTAAATTCCGTAAAATCATTAAATTCCGTGAATTCCGTCATTTCCACGAATCTAGTGAATCCTGGGAAACTCGAGAATTCCATTAATTAGAAGTTAAAAATATTTAAACTTTGATCTTAAACGCTCGTCTGGAATCTTTTTTGGATAGAAATTCAACTATTTTTTTGCATTTTTTTTCTAATAAAAATTTATGTTTTAAGAGAAATCGGATATTCTTCGGATAAGAATTCAAATTTTTGGCTGAGAATTAAAAAAATGTTGTTTAAAATTTTGATAGTGAAAATTGAATCAAAATCCTTTTTAACCGAAAATTCAACTATTTTTTTCAAAATTTATCTGTTTTATTTAAAAATTCGTCATTTTTAGTAAAAATTTAATTTTTTTAAATTAATGAATCATGTCTTTGGTTACAAATTTAAATGGTTAATGTAAAAGCCTTTTTTGGTTAAAAATAATTTTTTTAATTGAAGATGTAATTTTTTGGTAAAAATATAATTTTTTTTATTCGCCATTTAATTTTTGCTGGATAAAAATACTGCAGGTTCGGGGAAAATTAATTTTTTTCTGAATTCATTTTTTTTAACTCTGATGCTTTTTTATTGGTTTGAATTATTATTTTAATTTTTAAAAAGACATTTTGCCGTTTGTGTTGAATAATTTTGGATGAAACGCGAAATAAATGATTGCGCATAAAAGTGTGTGAAGAAAATAGCATTCTTCCTGTAGTTTACTGCCCTGCAAAAGGACTTATGACCCTATAAGGCGTGAGGAGAGATTTTTTGAAAAAAACATAACTCTGAATGACTTGTGGCTGGATTCTTGGTTTTCACCAACGATATTTTTGCTGCAAACAGTCCATAAATTTGGCAACCTACGACCCGATCACACTGGGAGGTGAGAAATGCGGGCTCCCAATATTGACACTGAAGATATATATATATATATATATATATATATATATATTTGTATTACTTTTTTAATAATAAAATTAGGAGTGTTTATTTTTGATAAGAATAAACTTCGAAATAGAAAATTCCCGAAATTCCTTAATTTTCAAAATATAAAAATCCTGAATTTGAAAAATCCAAAATAACCCGATTAGAAAAATTCTTGAAATTATAAAATTGCCGAAATATAAAAGTGCCGAGTTGCAAATTTTCAGAATAATTAAATTACCGAAATATCAAAATCCCCTCTTGGAATATTCTCAATTAATAAAATTGCCGAAACCTAAAAATGCCGAAATGGAAATTTCCAATATAATAAAAATTCGAATTATAAAATTGTCAAAATATAAAATCCGGAATCGAAAAATTCCAGAATAATAAAATTCCTAAGAGCTTATCATATTACCGAACTGGAAAATTTACGATGAATAAAATTGCCAGAATATAAAAATCCCGATTTGGAAAATTACCGAATAATGGAATTTCCGAAAATTAACAAATAATAAAATTGCCGAAACAAAAGAATTCCGAATTAGAAACTCCCCGATTAACAAAATTCCCGAAATTGCTGAAATGTAAAGAACCCGAAATGGAAAATTCTCAAATAATAAAATGGCAGAAACACAAAAATCCAGAATAGGAAAATTCCCGATTGAAAACATTCTTGAAATTCTAAAATTGCCGAAATCTAAAATCCCGAATGGTAAAATTACTGAATAATAAAATTCCTGAAACACTAAAATCCCGAATGGGAAAAATATCGAATAATAAAATCCCGAACTTATAAAATTGTAAAAATATAAAAATCCTGAATTTGAAAACTCCCAAATAAAAAAAATTCCTGAAACATTCAAATCCCGAAAAGGAAAATTCCCAAAATGATAAAAGTACCGAAATATAAAAATCCTGAATTGGGAAATTTACAAATGATAAAATTCCCGAAATATAAAAACCCAAATGAGAAAATTCCTTACTAATAAAATTCCTGAAAAATTAAAATCCTGAATTGGAAAATTCCCGAAATGATAAAATTCCGGAATATGAAATTGCCGAGTTGGAAATTTTCAGAATAATTAAATTCTCGAAATAATAAAATTGCCGAAATATAAAAATCCCGTTTTGGAAAATTCTCAAATAATGAAATTGTCGAAACATAAAAATCCCGAATTGGAAAATTTCAGAATAATTAAATTCCCGAAATTATAAAATTGTAAAAATATAAAAATGCTAAATTTGAAAACTGCCAAATAATAAAATTGCTCAAACATTAAAATTCCTAATTGGAAAATTCTCGAAATGATAAAATTACCGAAATATAAAAATTCTAAATTGGAAAATTCACAAATATTAAAATTTCCTATATATAAAAATCCCGAGTTGGAAAATTTCGGAATAATTAAATTCACGATTAATAAAATTACAAAAATTATGAAATTGTCAAAATATAAAAATCCCGAATTGGAAAATTCTTAAATGATAAAATTCCGGAAACATAAAAATACCGAATTGGAAAATTCTTAAATGATAAAATTCCGGAAACATAAAAATCCTGAATTGGAAAATTCTCAAATTTTAAAATTGCCGAATTGTAAAATTTCCAATCAATAAAATTACCGAAATTATGAAATTGTAAAAAAAATATTCGGACTTGGAAAATTCTTAAATGATAAAATAGTCGAAACATAAAAATGCCGAATTGGATAATTCCAGACATTATAAAATTGCCGAAATATAATACGCGTAAGCAGAAAATTATCAAATAATGAAATTGCCGAAAAATGAAAATCTCCAATTGGAAAATTTCCGATTAATAAAATTCCCGAAATTATAAAATTGTAGAAAGATAATATGCGTAATCAGAAAATTTTCAAATAATAAAATTCATCGCAGTTTATCAAATTATCGAATTGGAAAATTCCTGAATAATAAAATTGCCGGAATATAAAAATCCCTAATTGGAAATTCCCGATTAATAAAATTATCGAAATTAAAAAATTGTCAAAATATAAAAATCCTGAATTTGAAAACTCCTAAATATTAAAATTTCCGAAATATAAAAATCCCAAACTGGAAAATTCCACATGAATAAAATTCCTGATATAAAAATGCGGAGTTGGAAAATTTCTGAATAATTAAATTCCCGAAATTATAAAATTGCTGGAATATAAAAATCTCGCCTTGGAAAATTCTCAAATAATAAAATTGCCGAAATTTTCAAAATGTAAGAATCCCGCATTGGAAAATTCTCAAATAATAAAATTGCGGAATAATGAAAATCCTGAATTGGAAAATTTCCGATTAACACAATTCCCGAATTTATAATATTGCTAAAATATAATAAGCGTAATGGGAAAATTTTCAAAAAATAAAATTCGTCGCAGTTTATCAAATTATCGAATTGGAAAATTCCTGAATAATAAAATTGCCGGAATATAAAAATTCCGAATTGGTAAAATTACCGAATAATAAAATTCCCGAAATTATAAAATTGCCGAAACATAAAAATCCCGAATTGGAAAATTTCCGATTAATAAAATTCCCGAAATGAAAAAATTGTTAAAATATAAAAATCCTGAATTTGAAAACTCCCAAATATTAAAATTTCCGAAATATAAAAATCCCAAATTGGAATATTCCAGATTAATAAAATTACCGATATAAAAATGCCGAGTTGGAAAATTTCTGAATAATTAAATTCCCGAAATTATAAAATTGTTGAAATATAAAAATCCAGAATGGGAAAATTCTCGATTAATAAAATTCCCGAACTTGTAAAATTTCCGAGTAATAAAATTCTTCACAGTTTATCGTATTACCGAACTGTAAAATTCCCGGATAATAAAATTGCCGAAAAATAAAAAATTCCGAACTCGAAAATTCAAAAATAATAAAATTCCTGCAATTATAAAATTTTCGAAATATAAAATCCCGTATCGGGCAACTTTCGAATAATAAAATTCCTTACATTTTATCATACTACCGAACTGAAAAATACCAGAAATATTAAATTTTCGGAATATAAAAATTCCGAAAGGAAAATTCCTAAAATTATGAAATTGCAGAAATATAACAATCCCGAATTCAAAAATTCTCAAACAACGAAATTGTTAAAACATTAAAATTACGAATTGAAAAATTCCCGATTAAAAAAATTTCCGAAATTATAAAATTACCGAAATATAAAATGTCTGAATAATAAAATTCCTTGCAGTTTATCATATTGCCGAATTGAAAAATTCCCGAATAATAAAATTGCCGAAATAGGAAAATTTCTCATTGGAAAATTTCGGAATGATAAAATTCCCGACATTAAAAAAATGGTCAAAATATTAAACTGCTGTATTGAAAAATTCCCGAGAAATTATTTTGCTGAAATTATAAAATTGGCGAAATACAAAATCCGGAATGGGAAAATTTCCGATTAATAAAATTCCGGACAGCTTACCATATTACCCCATTACAAAATTCCCGAATAATAAAATTTTCGTGATATAAAAATTTCTAATTGGGAAATTCCCGAATAATAAAATTCCCGAAATTATAAAATTGCCGGAATATAAAAATCACAAATCAAACAATTTCTAAATAATAATATTTTTGACAGTTTTTCAAATTACCGAATAGGAAAATTGCTGAAAAATAAAATTACTGATCGAGATAAATCATTGAAAAATTTCTTTGATACAAATGTAGTATTGTTTTATTTTTCATAAGTGATAATATTAATTAAAGAACAATACTGAAATATTATAAAAAAAACAAACAATTTTTTCGTTAATAAAAATTAAATTGATTAAAAAACAATTGGTTTAATTGTTTACATTTACGAGTTTTCCAATGTCATTAATTTGATTTTTAATTTTTAAATTCTCGACATAAAAAAAATTAAAAAAAAAAGAAAATTTTCGAAATGATCTAAAATTTGAGGCGTTATAAAATATTCAACAGAATAAAATTTTTGAATCTAAACAATTGCAAAATTGTTAAATAATGTTAAATAATGATTTGAAGAATATTTCGAGTAGCTTTTTTATTTCAGAAAAATACATTTACATAAAAAAAGAGATTTTCAAAAAATTGTTTTTTACGCCATTCAAAGAGAATAATATTAAAAATAATTATAAATTGTTAAAAAAGTTATGCTTGCTAAAATAAATAAACTATTACCTTACCTTGAATGAAAAGTGGAGAAAAATTTCTAATTTTTAGAAAGAAACTGCAACTTTCTAATATTATTGTAATAGAATATTATTAAAAATAATAATAAATGTCTTAAAGAATAATTTGTAGTAAATTAAATGAATTATTGTTTCGCACCAATTTTCAAACAAAAATGTAAACATAACCTGAAGTTGTAAAACAAATGTAAATTTTTTTCTAAATCTTTATTATTTAAAATAATAATAGTTTTACACAAAAAAACATTAACATAATTCAATATTATTAAAAGATTGAAAAATTATGAATGATCTTTGAGATATATAATGATTTTTAAATAAAATTGTTATTTTCCCAATAAAAACAAAACACGTTTAGAAATTGTATGACCTAGTGATTATTATTATTATTGTAAAAAAATGATGGGATTTAAATCTAATTAATTTTTGTTTAAAAAAATCAATTTTTAGTGATATTAGTTATACACTTAAACATAACCTGAGGTAATGGTCAAGTTTTAAATATTATTTGAAGTCTAATAATTTTTAATGAAAAATATAAATAATTTATAAACAAAAAGCCCTAATATCTGTTCACAAACAGCAAATATTCTTCGAACAAACATTTTTTTTAAATATAAAATTTTGACGTAAAACGCTAATATTACGTAACATTCTTAAAAATTGTAAATCTTCTTTAAAATATATTTTTTATTGTTAGAAATACCAATTTCCGATGAAAAACGCTGACATAATCAAAAATTGTTAAAAATTGTTATTTTTGCTCAAATTATAATGATTCCTGTTTTAAAATAATTTTTTTTGTTAAACGCTAACATAACCAAAGTTTGTTAGAATATTGGAATCTTCTTTGAAATTTAATGATGTTTTTATTAAAATGAAGAGATGAAAAGGACTAACATAACAAAACAAAAAAAGTTTGAAGATTCTAAATCTTGTTCGAATTATAATGATTTTTGTTTTAAAATGCGAATGTTTGGTGTAAAACGCTAATATAACCTAAGCTTGTCAAAAACAGTACATCCTTTTCTAAATTGAAAATTTTAAATATAAATACGAATTTCGAATTAAAACCGCTAAGATTATTCCAAACTTTTGAAGATTCTAAATTTTGTTACAATTTAAATCATTTTTATTTAGAGTACCAATTTTTAATGTAAAACGCTATCGTAAAATAAGACTGATAAAATATGTGAGTATCTTTTGAAATCTAATTTATTTCTAATTGACTAGCAGTTTTAAACGAAAAACACAAAAATAATCCAAAATTGTTGTAAGACTCGAAATATTGTTTAAACTATAATTATTTTTGTTTGAATATAATAACTTTTTGTGTAAAACGCTAAAATGACCTAAGAACGTTAAAATATGTGAATCTTCCTTGAAAATTAATTTAAAAAAAATACCATTTTCCGACGAGAAAGACGGTCGCAATTAAAAAGTTTTTTAATTCTACTTTTCTTCAAATTATACTGATTTTTGTTTTAAAGCTCTCATTTTAGGTGTAAAACGCTATTATCGCTAGTTAAAATTATGAAACTTCAAAATCTAATGACTTTGGTTAAAAAACGCTAAACTGTGAAAATGCTAACAAAACTGAAAAAAAGTATTTTTTAAATATATTTTCAATCTTTAGAATCGAATAATCTGTATTTAAAAATGCCAATATCCGGCGTAAAACACTATTTTGAAAAATCTCTGCTTTTGTGTAATGTAAGCAATTTTGCAGAAAGTTTCAGAATTGCAGCAAAAAATTGTAATTTATATTAAACTTATTTTGGCAATTTTTTCCATTTTAACAATTTTTTTAAAACAATAAAAAAAATGTAGCAATACTTCTACTCGATTACAATTTTTATTATATTGCAATTCACGAATGTTTTCTCTACTAAATTTATAAGGCGAGAATAGTTAAATTAGTTGATGTATTAATTAATTTAAAGATTTTAGAATACACTTATGGGTTCAAAATAAAAAAACAAAAAATTTCAAAAATTTAAACTAAATTTTGGAAATTCTATTTAACTAGTGAAGGTTTTTGTAAAATTCAATACAAGGGTGGTTTATACGTCCCAGAAAATTAATTTGGATACAAAATTCCAAAATTAAAAAAAGAACCTTAATTTTTTGTAATTTTATTAAATTAGAGAATTATTATGAACGTCAGTATAAGAAGGTTCTTTTACATCGCAGGATACGAATTTGATGTAAGAATTCCAAAAGTCAGAAAAGCGACTTTAATTTGAATTTTTTTTCGTGTTAGTGGATTTTTCGGAAAGTTACTGACATAAAATTTAATAAATTTCAAATTTAAATCATAAAAATTAAATTGTTCTTAGAATGTTGAAAGTTGCATACATTTAGAATATAAATGTTGAAAGTTGAATAATGTTTAATTCTTAATTCTTTAATTGCTTCTTTATATTATTATAAAAATTAGACTTATTAATAACCGTTTTCAACTAATTTAAGAAAACTTACAATATAATTTTGAAAATTGAACTCAGATACTCATTTCACAACATAACAAAAAGTTACAAAAAGTGCATAATTGAAATGAAGGTATTTCAGAAATAAATAAATTTTTATTATACAAATTTATGTTACTCAATTAATACAATTAACATGATTAAACAATTATTTTTATCAATTAAAAAAAAATAAAATTAGTTACTTACATTTTTCAAAATTGAATTTAGATACTCATTTCACTTCACAGCATCAGAAATTTCAGAAAATTTAATAGAGGTATTCTAAAGAAAAAATAAACTTTCATTGTAAGAGTAATACCTAATATTGAATTACATAATCTGAAAGTAAATAATCAATTAATTTTATTTAAAACATCTCAAATTCGATCTTTATGTAATTCAATATTGTTGTCCAAATTAATCAACTAACAATCAATTAAATATTTCACAACATAAAAAGCTTCAAGCAGTTATTTTCATTAAGAAAATTAAATTATATTTAATTTTATATATTTTTTAAAATTTTAATTTTAATTTATGAATATCTTTATTTCTTTTGAAATAATTCCAGGGAATTGAAGTTTTAACAGAATTACTCAATTAAAATTCAAATAATTTAAAGCTTTAAAAAATGATTTAATTGAAACATTGAATTAATTTTCGTTTTTAATATTTTTTAAATTTGAACTTGTCTTCGTATAACTTTAATTAAATATAAAGTTTTACTTAATTCTAGAAAATATCAATTTCAGTAGAATCTATTAATAACACAGCCAAAAAAAATCGCTTTTTGCGTCTGGAGGACAGACCATGTTTACTATATGTTTTTGGGGTCCCTGAATCTGAATCCGAAGTCCAAAAACCCCCAGCACGTCAGGGTTCTGTCATAACCCCAAAAAATGTAATAATTTTTTTTTATTCCGAGCGTCAGACCATGCTTACTAAATGTTATTGGTCTCACATAAGCTCAAAAAACCTAATAAAAATTGTTTTTCGATTCTGGCAGTCAGACCATGTTTATTATATGTTTTTTGGGTCGCTGAATTGGAAAAAGTGGTCCAAAAAATCCTAGAAAGTCAGGGTTTTAACATAACCTCAAAAATCTCAGGAGACTTTTTTCTCTGAAACCGGGGGTCAGACCATATTTACTAAATGTTTTTAGGGTCGCTGAATCTGAATCTGAAGTCCAAAAACCCCCAGCACGTCAGGGTTCTGTCATAACCCCAAAAAATGTCATAATTTTTTTTTATTCCGGGGGTCAGACCATGCTTACTAAATGTTATTGGGGTCGCTGAATCGAATTCGAAGTCTAAAAACCCCCAGCACGACAGCCTTCTCACATAACCTCAAAAAACCTAATAAAAATTGTTTTTCGATTCTGGCGGTCAGACCATGTTTATTATATGTTTTTGGGGTCTCTGAATTGGAAAAAGTGGTCCAAAAGTCCTAGAACGTCAGGGGTTTCACATAACCTCAAAAACCCCCATGAAACTTTTTTTCTCTGAAACCGGGGGTCAGACCATATTTACTATATGTTTTTAGGGCCGCTGAATCTGAATCTGAAGTCCAAAAACCCCCAGCACGTCAGGGTTCTGACATAACCCCAAAAAATGTCATAATTTTTTTTATTCCGGGAGCCAGACCATGCTTACTAAATGTTATTGGGGTCGCTGAACCGAATTCGAAGTCTTAAAACCCCCAGCACGACAGCCTTCTCACATAACCTCAAAAAACCTAATAAAAATTGTTTTTCGATTCTGGCGGTCAG
>JAWWLR010000167.1:13376629-13394573 GCA_035041075.1 Acraspis erinacei
CGTGTATCTTTCGTATGATGATCAACAAAAGAACATAACCTCTCTAACTTGCGTCAATTTGACAAACTTTCTCACTCACACACTTTTCCATGTATAGGAAGAGGACAACTGCGCACCTGCGCACAAAAATTTAAGATCTTCTTGCAATGTGCCTACCACTTACGGTAATGTTTGTATTGCCCGTTTCGAAAGGCTTCCCACTGGCAGTTGGGTCTCCTTATTATTCCTTCGTGGTCGCGACTCATTCCAATGTTTACTTAAAGCTTATCGGAGTCGTAAAATGTAAGAAGTACGACCATGGTTTCCTTTTTCACGCGTTGACATGCTTGCTTGCATCGGAGAGGTCAAATAGTCCGAACCCGAAAACTTCTATCAAAATTTCTAAACCCGAACACTTTGTATTTTATTTAATAGCTATATTCCCCTTTATTTGGTTATAATCAACCTCTCTAGCCTGCACCTTGCCTCCCTAGCATAATATATAAATACGACCTAGCGATATAATTTAAATCAAATAAAATAAAATTCCTGAAGATCAATTTACATCCGCACGAATAAATAGAATTTCTACTGATGTAGTGAACTTAATAAAAGTGATATAACTCCTGAGGTTATATCCAACTTTCTTCTAATAAGGAAAATTATCTTTCTTAAATAATCTAACAAATCTAAAACAATCTATTAAAATTCAACTTGTTAATATTTTACCATAGAATTGATCAATAAATTATGAATTCTTTCGAAAATTATCTTGCAGTTCCTAATTTAAGAAGTTCTCAAACCAAAAAAATCTTCCTTGCCAAAAAGGCCCTATCTATTCATTTGTTTATTGAATTAAAAAAAATCCTAAGATTATTCAAAAAATTATGAAAATTTCTAAAATTAGCATAAAGCTCGTAATTGAAAAAAATGATATCGAAAAAAACGAAGTGTTATGTGAAAAAATGCATAAGTAATGGATTTTTTATTAAATTTGTTTATAATATTAACAATAATAATCTCAAGAAGAAATTTCTTCATCTTTATATTGTTTTTATCCAAATTTATTGCGATATGTTTTAGAAACACGTAAAATTACGGAAAACCGAAATAAACGTTTCTTAAACAAAAAATTTGTTTATAAATTTTTTGTTTGAATATTATATAATATTTGAATATCTTTAGCTAATATTAATCAATGAAACTTAGGCGATTTCAACAATTTTCATGTTATTGACGAGCACTGGGAACATCAAATAGAAAAAATTGCCCTTTCTTCGTCATATTTGTTTATTTATAAAAAAAATTCAAACCTAATTTAAAGAACAGCCTCGACAAATCTCTTAGAAATCTTATCATATTTGTAGATTGTACGTTATTTTGAGCCAAAAAGGTAACTTCTTTCCACTGCGAAGCGTGACCAAACAAAAGCGGGGCGGAACTCAATCGAGTTTGTTCCTCACCACTGCCAGCCCCAATGCCGGCACAGTAACAGAGTTTTATTAATAATTCACCATTGACGTGTATCATCTGAACCTTTTTTATAAAAAATTAATCTTCTATTTTTTTTAAATCGCGCTCTCTCTCTCCGAACTTTATTTAAAAAGATCCAGGCCCAGCGTCAAACTATTTAAAAGCTAAAGTGTGTGGTTTCAAAGGGTTCAAACCCTTTAAGGTAGTTGTCGTGCGAAAAGTCAGATATCTGAAAAAATAGTTTGTCTATGAATTTAAGAATCGAAATATTCTAACTGACCAATAACGAAGTAAGCTTAAAATATAATTATTTGTTTAAAAAAATTTTTTAACGTATAATTGTTCTAACTATTTAGAGCCACAGAAGAAGCCATAGAAGCCATAGAAAAATTTAGTTTCAAAATTAAGAACAGTATAATTGTATAGAATGTTTTCTCGGCAAAAGTAAGCCGTCATTTATAAAAATGCAATCATTTTTTTAATTTGGTAAGAAGCGATTGTCAGAAAAAATTTCATTGCAAAATGCATGGTTGAAATTAATATTTTTACATTCTCATTCGAGAATGTATTAGATTTGTGTAAAATTTGACTACCCCCCCCCCCCAGTTTTTGTCAAATTTCCACTTTTTGAGACCCACTGAATTCGAAAAACAGGTTTTTACAAATTTGTCTGTCTGTATGTCTGTCGGTCTGTATTTATGTATGTCTGTTTTCACGATAAATTTTGAAAAAATTATTCTATTAGATTGGCCTTTGGTACACTCTTTAAGTGTCCTAAGTTCAAGGGCAAAATTTCTTGTCAGCCATTTTGGATAAAAATTCAAAAAGTGATCGCATTTTGAATATTTTTGAGACCACTGTTTTCAAAATCCAAAAATTCTCTGTACGGGTATTCATAGTATTCGAAAAGGTGAACAATGTGTCCTAATTACTTTTTTCACAATAACAAAAATTAACAGTTATAGCATTTACAAAGTACCAACAAACCCACGAAAATGAACATTTTAAGCCAAATAACGCACGATATTAAAAAAAAGTCAGAGAGAAAAAAATTTTGCTTTTTGAATGCCCTAAAATATTATCATAACTTTTTGAATTTTTTTGAAAAATCCAAAATTCATATTTGGACAGCCTAAAAAATAATTTAAAATCCGAAAATTACATTTTTTGATTCAGAAATTCATAGTATTTTAAAGACTCTTGCTTGGTGATATTATTTTTTTAATTTATTAGGAAATAATGCAATGGGACACCACAACTGCGATGTAGAACACGATGCGGTAGAAAATTCAATTGACAAATTCTGGGTCACTGAGGTTAGGGATATAATTTAGAAGTTAAAAAACGGCAAGACTGTTATGTAGACCATATGTTTAACCTTTAGGTTGTAAAAATAACATTGGAAAAGAGCAAATTCAGTTTTTGACAAACGTCAATGAAACAATGAAACTACATATGTTTTAATGCCAATTCATGTTCCGATTTGTAATAATATAAATTTATGGAAACGTTATACAATTTTAGGTACAAACTCGAGTTTGAACCACAAGATACATGATGAGAATGTGTGCGTTGAAGCCGAAAGAGCTTTCACAAAAGAGAATTCACAATAACCAAATTACTGTTATCGATGCTTTGACCTTTAGTTATAAAAAGTCTGTGCACAAGTGTGGGGAATATACTAAGACCGAGCGAAGATATCTGAATTTTGGCACGAGAAATACCTTAAACTGAGATTCATCCCAAAATATTTTGATCTGTCTTCTGAGTAGTAAAATTCACTTATTTCTGATATTTCTGCTTACAGAATTAGGTTCACAGATGACAACGACCCTCGAAGATTTATTTCCTCATTTTGTAGATTTCGGGCTTCCTAACATCGAGCCAATTCCATTTAGTACGCTAACCTATAAAGAAAAACCACGTTTGCGAAAACGCGAATCTCGCTCGATTCCACTCGAAGCAAATTCAACTTTATACGTAAGGAGCTATATCATCGTTGGGTATAAAGACGGGGAAAAAATAAAGCAAATATCTTCTCCAGCTGGCGAATGGTTTTCGATATTCGACAGACGTGACAAAAAATTTAAAATACTGAACCAGGAAGATATCAAGATGTTGGGTGTGGATAATCGTATAGAATTCGTTCACCAAATTGATAGTGCTATTGCAGCCCAGCGAGCTGAGTTTCCACCGAACAAGGGATTAGAGCCTGATATACAAAAAAAAGTTAATAAAGCAAAAGCTGAAGCAGAACATGTAGGAGCGCTTCAAGCAGTTTATCAATCGTACGTTGAAGCCCGCCTTCCAGTCCAAAATAAACACGAAAACTATCAAAAAATGATTGAAGCATACCGTACGAAGTACGCAAGTGTATACAATGAGCATTTAAAAGAAGAACACATATTATAATTAAATTAAAAAGAATGTAAAACCAAATTACAACATCATTTGTGATCCGCGGTCGGATCAGAAGTCGACCACAAAATAGATTCTTGCTCGACCGAACGATATCACAGTAAATCCCAGGAGTTCATGTTATCTTTAAATTGGATAAAAACGCTGCAGCATATTTATCTATCGAAAGATAAAATTTATCTGATGAAAATATTTATTTGTCATATGTTAAATGTCAAACAGCTGCGTCTAGGCTCACCGCAAAATTTCCTCCTTAAATTTGAAAATCCTCGCGGTATTAATTTTTGGAGCACAGAGGCTGCACACTGTTAAGTTTATACTTTATATATTGAACACTCAGCCAAGTTCTGTCTTTTACTTTTTTTTTAAAAACTTTTAGTTTCTATCGACACTGATGAAGACTTCAAAAATGGTAAACAAACACTATCAAGTATGAACTAAGCAAAGTACAGCCTATGTATTCTTTAAGTGTAGGTCAATGAGTTTTCCTTTAACATCATTTAAATAAAGCGAGATGATTGAAAAAATTAATACCGCAAGGATTTTCAAATTTATGAAGGGAATTTTTCTCTGTGAGCCGAGACGCAGTTGTTGGACATATCACACATGACAAACAAATATTTGCGTCAGATAAATCTTATCTTTCTACCACGAAGGAATAGTAAAAAGTGGTATCACCATATTTATTCAGGATGTATATGTGGAACCACGAACATCCAATAATTCGTTAAAGTTCGCCACGAATGGATACCCAAAACACGTTTTGCGCACATGCGCAGTACTGTTTGCCCTGTCACGTTTTTCACCCACTTCCCTATGTTATATTTTGACATCTCGATGCATACGAGGTCTGTTAAAAAAATACGCGGATTGAGGTCATAAGAAAAAAGTACTTTATTTGGAAGGTACACGTCTGGGTCTCCTTCAAAATACTCTCTTCCCCAACGCACACACTTATCCCAACGGTGTTTCCACTTGTTGAAACAGTCCTGGTACGCTTCTTTTGTGATGGCTTTCAGCTCCTTCGTCGCATTTGCCTTAATCTCCGAAATCGTATCAAATATTCTTCCTTTGTGGGGTTTTTTTAGTTTTGGGAACAAGAAAAAGTCACAAGGAGTAAGGTCAGGTGAGTATGGGGGTTGGGGTAGAACAGTAATGGAGTGTTTGGCCAAAAACTCACGAGTTCTGAGTGCTGAGTGAGCTGGAGCGTTGTTGTGATGGAAAACCCAGTTGTCACATCTCCACAGTTCTGGCCTGACAAGATTCAACTGATATCCCACACTCTTCGGCAAGCTCCATAATGCTCAGACATCGATTTTCGCGCACCAGGCTGTTGATTTTGTCAACGTGTGCGTCGTCAGTTGACGTTGAAGGACGCCCAGGACGCTCATCATCGGCAATCAACTGTCGGCCACCCTTTAAACGTTCATGCCACTTGAAACATGCAGTACGCTTCATGGCAACATCACTGTAGGCCGTGTTGAGTATGGCAAATTTTTCGGTTGCAGATTTCCCGAGTTTCAAATAAAATTTCACAGCAATTAGTTGCTCTTTCAGACTGTCCATTTTACAATCCGACAAGGAAAAAAAAACATTCTTTACTTAAAACCGTGTAGCTTATCAACAAATGAAGATATCTGCGACTGAAACGCCGCTTTTTAAACAGCTGATTTATAAGAACTTAGCGACACCAAGCGGATTCTCCTGAAACCAACACGAGCCGCGAAATTCAAAACCATGGAAATTGAAGAAAAAGGAAAATTGCCTTTCTTGGACGTACTAGTTTACAAAGAATCGGATAATACAGTAGGACATGAAGTTTACAGAAAACCCAACCAGACAAACAGATGCCTCCTCTCAACACCATTCATCTCAAAAATAATCGGCCATCAGAGATGCCTCCTCTCAACACCATTCATCTCAAAAATAATCGGCCATCAGAGATGCCTCCTCTCAACACCATCCATCTCAAAAATAATCGGCCATCAGTTCCCTTGTATAGGGAGCTGTCTCCATACAGGATAAAGTTAATTTAGAAAACGAATTACAAAACGTTAAACAAATCCTAATACAGAACGATTACACGCTCAAACAAATTGATAAAACAATAAGAAAATACGTCCAAGAAAATAATTCAAAAAAACCTAATAAAGGAAGAGAGAGAAAAACTACCACCGTCCAACCCTACATCCAAGGTATCACAGAATAAATAGGAAGAATTCGAAAACACCACAACATCCAAACTATAATTAAACCGCCTGCGAAAGTAGGATAACTTCTAAACAACACTAAAGACGAAAAGGCAGCTCTCAGTCATCCAAGAGTATATAAAATCCCTTGTTTTTGTGGCAAAGTCTGTATTGGATGAAGCTGGAGAACGGTGAACCAATGTATAAAAGAACATGAGAGTGAAATTAGGCTACAACATTTCACGCAATCAGCACTAACTGAACATCAGATCCAAACAGGACATAACATTTTATTTGATAATACAACCATCATCGCAAAAACACACAATGTTTTTCCAAGAAAGCGTAGAGAAGCAATCGAAATCTTAAAGCACACTAACAATATCAATAGGGAAAACGGTTATAAAACAAATCCCATTTGGCCTTCCGTCCTCACGGATTTTTTAAATAAGATTTGATTGGCCAATCAGGGGTGTCCTGTCTCCATGGTGGGGCGCTTTGGCCAATAAAAGGCATAGCAGAGAGTATACATAAAAACAACATAACCTGATTCCTCAGTTTCAGGTCAGCCCGGAAGAAATGAACTAGGTTTAACCTAAGTGAATAAATAGATTACTTTTCCTTAAAGAAAGTTGATATACTTACCAGTTCCATAAGTCCTCATAATTTTCAAGTGCAGTAAAATGCAAACAGTAACTTACCTGAAACATATAGAAAATATTAAATTAGCTTAAAATATAATAGAATATACACCTCAAAATTTTATGAGTATTTAATTTCAGCTTAAAATCAATCATATTTTTAAACATAATCTAGTCCAGTAAAAAACGGAAAAGAAACGAAACAGGTATTTTTCTATTTAGAACTGAGAGAATTAATTGGTACATTCAGCTCAATATCAGGCATTTTCAAAGAAAATAAATTCTATATTGCAGCTAATTTTCCCTAACGAATTGAACCCCAACCAATTACAACCTAAGGGACTCTGCAATCTATGGTTTTTGCAGAATGTAACTATAGAATGATTTGGTAGGATTTAAAGTACAAAATGAAAATCATCTGTTGAGTCATATTAAAAAATCACCTTTTTGGATTTTTTTTAGAATTTACAAAATTTTGAAACGTTAAAAAATAAACAAGAAGATATTGTAGTTTCTAAAAAACTTGTAGATATTTTTTGGTTAAACTAGTTTTGTCTTTTAATATTGTACATCTCTTGTGTGGCTTGTCCACAAATTAAAAAAAAAAAAACTTTTTAATCACATTTTTTAGGATCGAAAGAAAATCTAATCGTCCTATTTAAAAATTAATAATAAAAAATTTATAGATCTTTTTAGGATGGACAGGTTTATTCTTTTAATTTTAGTTCGTACCTTGTGTCGTTTTTCGAATGATCAAAATTTCAATTTTCAACTTTTCGACAAAATTCAAAAATTTGTCAGGATGATCTTGTCGGGCTTTAAAAATAAAAAGTTTTTCTTTTCTTGACTTTTTTTATATCATGCGTTGTTTGGCTTAAAATGTCCATTGTGGTTTCTTTTTTTTTGAAAATGATATAATTGTGATAACTATCATTTTATCGAAAAAAGTCAAAAGGCTAAATTTTTCGAACTTCTGAGTTCTATAAGTAGCAATACATAGAATTTTTCCAACTTGAAACAAAAAATAGTCTCAATTATTTTGAAAATGTGCTCACTTTTGGAATTTTCATCCAAAATGGCTGGTTTGCGAACTCGTTCTTTCTTTTTAGGCCTTAAAAAATTGTGTCAAAGCATAATGGAATCTGCTCAATCTTTCAAAAGTTATTGTGCTTACAGTATACATACTACAGACTACAGACTACAGAGAGACAGACACCTTCGTAAAAATCATTTTTTCTTACTCAGGAAGTCTCAAAATGTGAAGGTATCATGAAAACCGACAAAGCTAAATTTTATATAAAACCCCATACCTTCCCATTAGGATCAGAATGTTATACAGATCTCTTTTTTGATATGGGGCGATTATTTAATAACAAAAACCTTGACAAATTTTCAACTTAGGTGCCGGTTTTGACTTGAAGTTTCCCATGCTAAATCCTTGTGGAAAAATCACTTTGTTGAGTTTTTATTATAATCTTTTAGGGTTTTAAAAAATGTGACGGGAAAGAATTGGGTCCTGTAGAGAATTATTCAACGAAGAAGTTTTATGTATCTTTTTTTGCTTAAAATTATTAATATTGGTCTAGTAGAATATTTCTTTTCATTGGTTAATTAATTTTTAATTATTTAAACAAATGGAATTTGTTTAAATAATTTTTCTTCGAAAATTTGTTTTCGCCCCTTAAAATTATTACTATTAGTCGAGTGGAATATTCGATAACATTGGTTCCTCAATTTTTAATTGTTTAAGCAAACGGAATTTGTTTAAATTTTTTTTAAATTCTTTTACTCTCGGCCCGTCAATTATGGGGAAAAATGTAAAGTAAAAAAGTCCCATTTTCTACAAGGCCGTATTTTGAAAAAATTAGTTTGAATTCTTTCAAAATTTGCATTCGTTAACAGGATCACACAATTTTAATTGTTATAATATAATTATATTATTGTAATAATTATAATAATTATTATGCGGCAGTTCGAGTTGGGTGAGTTGTTGCATCCCTACCCTCAATTTTTAAGCGTTGCCTTCTAATTTATTAATCAGAATAAAATTGAAAAAATTTATATGAGATTAATATCAAATTTAAAATACTAATTAGCGTCCAATAATCAAGTTGATGAGCAGAATTCCTGAAAATAAAATAAAGAATCCAACGATCAAATTGGGTCAATCACTAGAAAATGTTCCCATCGCTATCTAACAAAAAGTCCTTTTTTCCCCTCAAAATAAAATAAAAAGAACTTCTCCCTTTCGAGAAAACTAAAAAAGAGGAAAGAGAAATGAAAAGGCAAGCAACCATTTTTTTCAGATTTCAATGGGTATATTTTATGGTGATTGTCCAAATTTGTTCGTTGGCTTAGATTGAAGGATATTTCGATTTCAGGTAAGGCCTCGTGGCAGCCTTTTCTGTTTCTGCTGTCTTAAAATTTTATTTTATTTTTGCCTCGCGCTCTACAATATACAGTCCTTGCTGGATGCTAGGTGGGGGAAACTCTCACTGCCTTAACAGCCCTCCTTCTAGTGTGTTTTCGGACTCCAAAAATATTAATCTCTTAACCCTCTAACTCACCTTACTTTTAATGGTTTTTTTAAAAGTGGTTGAACAGAAGCATTGTAGGTAACGACGTGTGTGGGTTTCCATGTTTGTTTTTTAAAAGTTCAAATATTCCTAATTTATATAAAATTAATGGAACCACTAAACCTATTGAGCCATATCCCAAATAATCTAACCAGGTTGTAGCGGTTTCTTCCAACGTTTGAGTGCGGCGATGATTCGCTATTTTTTGCAGCATATTTTCTGTATCATATGAACTTAATCTAGCCTGTTTTAATTCTGTGTCGCTTCTTTGTTTCGGTAGCCGAATTAGCCTATCTTTTAATTTATCTAAATCGACTACATCATAACCTGTTTGGTATGTTGTCATAAACTATTAAACCTTTTCCAGTGTAGTTTCTGAACTCAAGTCGAGAGTATCGTAATTGCTTTATAACTTAAAGTTTTTTCCTGTTATAAGGGTTGTTTCCTTGTTACAAAATATATCTAACACTAATTTTTTCGATAGTATTATAATATACCTGTTGTTGAGAGCTAAGAATGTTACGTGGTGTAAGAGATACGAGGAGGTGTTACATTTATTTTCCTCATGTCTTTTGAAGATAATGGCTCTACAGGTGTCACATTCAATTAGTCTAATTTTTGGTTGTGCTCGTTTACAAATTTTGTATTCGAATATTTGTTTACATTTTTCGATGAACTGTGTGTCTGTCGGAACGTAAACGTCTCTGTATTTTATTAAATAGTTGAAGTCTAGGATTATGTATAAATGGACTCCTTGGACTGCTACTGGGATAGGAATAATATGTTTAAGCATTCCTTTTTCTTTCTCAAGTACTGGTATTTGAATGATATATGGTAGTAATCCTTTAATGATAGCAACGGATGCTTCACTTATTTCGAGGAGATATTGGTAGTTGTCCTCATGATTATCGAAGTGGTATCGAGTACGGTATTTTTCCTCAAATTCTTGTATTGTTTTCTTCAGGATGGTTGGGGTCAGGATTTGGGGTTTCACAATACCATGCTTGCCATCGGATTTTTCTTTGATAGCGGTATCCATATCTTCCGTGATCTCATGTATCATTATGACTGCCATTAAGAGTAGAGAGTTTACGTAGCTAACTTTCCTCGCTTAATAGAGTCCCTTACTAATTTTTCGAGAAAGTTCTCATTCTTTGTTCTCCTGACCTAAATTAAATTCGTGATTCACTAAGGATGAATCCAGCACCAATTTCAATATTTTATTGGGATTTTACAAGATGGAGGATATGTGTTTATTAACATTATGCACATTGTCGAATTCGGAATTTATCTGGTTTAGGCCTGATTCGCTCAATGTACCAAATAATGTTTTTGAAGTGTCACCTATAAAGTTAGCTAGGCCTCTATTTGCTCATTGTTTTGCTGAGAGATTAAGTGAAATGTTATTTTTTTTATTTCAACCGATTGAGTTTGCCCGTGAATAATTTAAATTAGAATTGGGCGATGCAGTTTCAATTACAACCTTTTTCATCGACTTCGAGAGTATTACTAATAGTGTCGATTCGTTCACTCGTTCGTCAGGCTTTCCGTGTCTTATGCTTTGTCTATTAGGCCACCTGATTTCGTAGCTTCTTTTAAGGTATCTTCAGTTATTGCAAATACTTTTCCTATATCGTCGTAAATCGGGAAAACTGTAGAAAGTCATTCTTTCTTGATAGTATTTGGCTAGAAGTGTGTGTATAATATCCCTGTTTTCCTTCTCTAGTTAATTTTCTCGAACTGTGAGTAATTACCTAAGCTAGTGGGTTTCTCCGAGTAATTGTAGTATATCACGGTTATTGTTCCTTGATGGATGGTGTAGATGTCATAAAGAATATTTTCCTGGTTTTCAATCTGTGTATGTTGATTTTCTTCGTTGATAGTTATTTTACATACTTCGACTGTTTTGGCTGCTAGGTATTCTTTCTCTTTAATTAATAGTGTCTTAATATTATTCATCACAAGGTGAGTTGGTTGTATTCTGTGGCGAGAGGATTCATTAAGGAAAGATTGACCTATAATTCCATCTTCCAATAATGGGAAGTCACCATCTACTGAATGGAGTAAATGGATTTTGCCGAAATAATTTAAATGTCATTCTTCATTTGTGTATTTCAGGGCGTTGCCCATCGCTAATTTCTTTTTGTATTTAAGGGCTGGAAGGTTGGGGATGGTACCTTTTTTAATTATATTTATCACGGCTCCTGTGTCTAATGGTAACTTATATTCCTCTACATTACTTCTTCTTCCTCGTATTGATTTAAGTTCTTCACATATGGTAGAGATTCTGCTGATTCTTCGTATTGGATTAGTTCCTCCATTTCTTGCTAGGCTATTTCTCCCTGTAATAGTTCCAATTCCTGATCTAATATATTCCTTAATTGCGCAGGTCTGGTTTGGGTTTTTTCCTTGTTGAACATTTTGCGTTTTATTTTAGTAACACTAGGCTGCAAACTGTCAAATTTTTTCACACTTATAGCATGTCATTTTTGCTATTTCTTCCAAAGGTATAGTGTGGTTCAGTGCTTTAGCACCTGCGCTACCTGAGGCATTAGCTTCTTGACGTGCGGGAGGTATGGTCGGGGTATGAGGCGTTGTGAGGGTCTTGATGTGGGAGGGGCGTTTCTTAAAGGTTGGGCATCCCTTAACCACATCTCATATTCAGTTGCTGCCTGCTCAGCGGATTATCCTTTCGTCTTCATCTGTGGGGGCTTGTGCTTGAACTGCATATTTGTGTTCATTAGTGATTTGTTTGACCGCAAAGAGAAATTTCGTACAGTCTCCGTTTATCCTTGTTTCCATGAGTCGAGTTTACTTCTTATTGATAGGACTGAACCGGCTTGTTTGAGTTATTGTCTTAAAGTCATATAATTCAGAAAAGGTATTGATAGGAGAAAATCTTATTTCTCTTTCAGCTTGAGCTATTATTTATTCAGCTATTATAAAGTCAAGCAGCAATTGTGGTTGGTCACACCGTGATCTTATGCGTGTGACGGTTTTAATAAAATCCTCGACGCCCATGTTGTCTTGACCATTTAAGGGACGAAAGGCTCTAATAAGATCTTTGGCCGAGATTCCTTCATTGCGTCTCATTCGCGTAGCTGTGGGATTCCGAGTTTCCGTTAGGTTTATTCTTTCTTGTTGTCCATTCCATAGGATTTCTTCATTTCTCAGTCGCTGTAGCCTTTCCTCTTCTTTTTCTGAGCCTCTGTCATCGGATATTAGTAGTTCTTCAATGGGCTTTTTTGATTGGCCGGGAGTGGTACAATCAGTTTCAATATCTCCTGGCAGTCCTACTTTGATTGCTAACTTTGAAATTTCCTTAGTCCTGATTTCGGCTGCTTGTCTTCGTACTTGATTTCAAAGGGCCAAAGCGTCGACCGTCTGTATGAGTGTAGTAATAACTCATGTGTGGACTGAACAGAAGGCTCGGCTCGACTTGGTGATCGTGTACGTGAGGTAATAGCTGCGGTGTGGAACAGGGTATCGTCTGGAGGACAGGCAGAGTCACTGTTCGTAGCGTCAGATCTGTACAATGTGACCGTTCTATAGTGATTAAATGCCAGTTTAGTATCTATGGGCTTTAAATTTAAGTATTTTAGTACAGAGGAATAAAGACACAAGCTGCTACAAACTTACCTCTACTCCAAGGTAAGCTTATTTTCTTTCTATTGACGATTACCAGGGCTTGTGAGCACACGAAGGTATCGTAAACGTGAAACTACCAAAACTTTTCTCCACCGAATAGGAAATCAACTATAATTTTCTATTCGTTACCTTCCTCAGATCATAAAGTAGACTTATACTCTTTGGACTTTCAGATAATGTTATGATTACATAAATGCTTACGGTGGCAGTTTTTTAAGCTCTGATATGGCTGTTGCTGACTGGGCTGCTTGGCTCTGTTTTCACGCAGGTGCATCTTCCCCCTGATTGCGGGCCTCGCAGGGGTTTACCGTAATGTATCTCGTACCCTTTCAATTTTATTAACGAGATTTCCGTAGAATTCTTTTTTCCTTGGTCCGTAGATACCAGGCCTTTTACATGTCTTGACTTCTATTAAATTCTTCTATTTACTTTTACCCGTAGATATTTGAAGATCGAAAAGTCAACCCTGGCAGGATCTCCAATGCAATGCGTTAAAAATCAAGATTGTCTTTTTAAAAAATAGTGACATCCCTTATCAGATATCAAGATTCTTTATTAGAGGTTTAGACAATATATAGTCCTCGCTGAATGCTAGTTGGGGAAAACTCTTACTGCCTTTACATAAGGAACATTTTTTTTTAAAGGGGGAAAAAGTGGATGTGGTTGGTTGCTTTCTCATTTTTGTTTCCTCTTTTTTTTCCTTCCAAAGGGGGATAAGATCTGAGGAACTAAAGTAGGATAAAGATGACATCGAAAGGAACTTTAAGATTAAGTGAACTTGAAACTTCAAAGTTAAAGAAAATCTAACTTTTCGAGTCCGTACGACGAATACATGCCATATTATTCTTCCGTCGATTCCTAATCATGACTGTTTAGAAGTTCTTTGATTAGACTCAGTTGCTGAAGGATGAATCTTATTGCGTCTTTTTTTATTTATTAAGTCTTACATCGAATCCTGGTTTTCACAGTGTCGTTATAGTATAGGTCTGGCTAAGATGACACCTAATGAGTTTATCCACTCTGAGAGGAAGATGTTCCAGTTTGAGGATGTTATGTCCAGCTTAAGGATAAGCTGACCCCGCTTAAATATTAGTGCTAAACTCTAAGATCCGCTTCGTAAATTACTACTCTTACAAAATATAATGCAAATAAACAGTCTAATCATAGTTAAATGTGTTTTTATGTTCAACATATTTTATATGTGTTTTAAATTATACAAGGTTTCATTACAAATTTTTTGTTTGAAAGGAAAGAAGGCCCACGATTAAATACTTTGATGTATCTTTTTAATATTATTTCTTCACTAAAACCGCTATTTTCTTAATTATCTCAAGATACAGAAGTTCCCCATCGCCGACTATGAAAGATAGACATTAGTTCCTTCCATTAAATTGGTTATTATGTAGGTTTAGCTGCAGCGGCGGATTATCTTGTTCACTGGGAGAAGATGATACGCCCGAATGCTGAAATTGACCAGTCTGAGTGTGCATTCCCAAAGAATCATCATTTCTTCCATAAAATATGTTAGCCTTTTGACGATTTCTGACTCTAGTCTTTTCAGCCTTCGTTGCCTTTGCTGCCTCTTTTCTCAATCGTTTAGCCTCCTCCGGATTTTCGGAAGCATTAAATCCGGGCGGATATTGAAATTCGTCAGTTTGAGGTGGTATCGCCGTAGAACCTCTCAGCATAGCCAGCTCCTCTTTATGCTTTTTAGACCTTAAAATATTTCTCGCTTTATCTTTTTCAGATCTCTCAGCCTTTCGAAGCTCGTCAATGGAAAGATTAAGGTCGGTCGGATGTTCAACATTAAAATATTTGTAACTACGTTTAGTTTTTTGCGATTTTTCTTGCATTTCCTTGAGACCTTTTTCATCGTACGTGATCATTTCTTGGCGAATTTGAGGTCCGTGGCCACTGTCCAGAATGAAAGATTCAAGGTACCCTTCTGGTATCTTCTTTCCTTTTCCCTTTTTGGATTGAGAGCTTACGCCTGTAAAAACGAATAGAAATTAATGAATTTAGAAGCATTAAAATAGTATTTCAAACACTTTTTTTTAGTCATACGGGGATCTTTTTTCAACATATTTACAGGGTTGCCACGTGATTACGAAAAAGACAGAAATCAGTTTACCAGGCCTATGTTGTTGTGGGTTACCAGGGTTGGGGTCTTTGTTTGGGTAACCGGGGTTAGGTTGTTGTTGTGGGTGAATGAAACGTTCCTGTCCACTCTCCACAAGATTCTCAAAATATTCCGGGTAGGCAGAATCCCCTGGTGGTATCCCGCTTCCGCTACCCTGTCCAGATTGAGAGCTTAGGTCTGTAAAAATAAATAAAAATTCATGGATTTAGAAGTAGTAGACGATTTTTTCCCTCACTTTTATTTGGTCATATGGAGTTCTTCTTCGGACATATTTACAGGGTAGCTGCAGATTAAGAAAAAGACGGCAATCAGGGAAAGTCAGGTAATGTTGTTGGTCAGGGAAAATTGGGGAAAAGTCAGGAATTAAAAAAAAATTCTACTTGAATCACCATTTTAGGGTATTTTAAAAACTTCCATATAATTTTTAATAGATTTCAATCATTTTTTAGGATTTAAATTTGAAGATTCAATTGTTATAGGGTATCTTAAAAGATTCCAAAGCATATGTAATAGATTTTAAAAATCCAAAGGTGTTCCAAACAACTTAAAAAAATTCCATGGAATTTTTAATATATTTCAATAATTTAAATTGATCTCAAAGGAAATAATATAATTTTGGGTATTTTTGAAACTTCTGATGAATTATGAAAATATTTTTAAAGTTTTAAGGGAATTCCAAAGATTTTAAAGGATTTAAAATGTTTTCCAAAAATTAAAACCTTTCGAGGAATATTCGAAGGAATTTTTAGCTTATTCAAATAAATGATAGGGATTTCAAATGTTAAAATTTTTCAAAGGATTTGATGTTTGTTGAACTAAATTCCATCTTTAAGTGTAGTTACATTTCTGACTGTCGGACATAACATTTTTCAGTATTCGATTATACTTTTCTCGATATCACTGAGTTAGAAGCCAAAATTTTAAAAACATTTGAAATTGTCAAATTTCTTAATGTTAGTATTAAACTTACCGATATCGATGAGAAAAACTACACACATGAGCATTTCGGCCCACATTTTAGCTACAGGATCTGCTGATTTTCTTTTAACTTTTTGCTTTTTCGCAGGTAAATTATCAATTTTCAGGAGTCTAGTCGCTTTTATAGAACGAAATGTATCATTTCTTCACCATGCTTGAGATTCCGTGTCTTATATAGCTTTGTTATTTGTTGTCTCGAAAACAGGTTTTTTATAGGATTAAACCACAAAAATGCGGATATGACACATATGGAAGCTCGCGTATTTCAAAATTTTACGGTATTTGTTCATCAGTTTGGTGGTATTCAGCCGGATTAAAATAACGAGATGCAGAATGATTTGAAGAAAACATTCGAAAAATGAGGAACAGAAATGTTTAATTAAAGATGAGTGTTTAAGATTTTCTGCTTTTTCGAAACAATGTGAAGCCAGAAATTTCTAAAACTAAGAGGCTACAACTATAAACATGTAGACTTAGTCATATGATGTTGGATCGCATTTTGTTTACTCCGAAAACAAAAATTTTTTTAAAGTTCCTGGTTCGGAATGAGATGACAAAAATTATTTAGATACCTGATCAATTTCATCTTCCTCTATTCACTTTACAAATCATATCTTTTCTGCTTGGCAATATTATTTTAATCAAGATTTTAAAGATCAAGGAATTCTTGAAAAATTAGAGTCAAGGTAGCGCCTTACGTCTTTTCCCAATGATGTTTAAGCAATTCTTAAAAAAAATTTCACGACTTCCACTGTTCGGATATATTTTACACATTTATAGCAGTCATTTCCAACATCAAGAGTATAATCAATAAAATCTGGACTGATTTTGATTATTGGGAACTGTCGATTTCCTTGCTTGAATCGTTGAGGGATGATAAAGCAACCCTTAAAACAATTCCAAACTAGTATTTCACGGCGAGACGATAATTTCTCGTTGCTCGTCTTTTTTCGTTAGGTTACGCTAACTTCTCGATGTAAAAATGATCGTCAAGCCAACTGTTTTGACTCAATCGCGCGCTTGCCGTTTTTGCTGGAGTCATAGGCTTGGGTCAGAAGAGAAAATTTTAGGGATCTTTGGAATGCCGTAAGCGTCGACGCATGGGGAATTTTGATTTCGTAGCTCCAGTAACGCGTGTTCATGCGAGATTCGTATTTCCTCAATAACGTCTAGCGCTGTAACGCGCTGTTGGTACCGCGATTCAGTGTCAAAAGGATTTGCAAAGCGATTTAAATTTTACGACGTTAATAATTATTGTTAAATTGAAGCAAATGATAGTTTAGAATTTGAGTGTCTTTCGCTTCACAGTTGCGGTCAATCGAACGCTTGTGAGGATATTCGAAAATTGAAGTTACCACGATTTGCGTTTGGCTGACTGCCTGCTAAGGCTGCCTTCCCTCTCAGGTGCGAGTGTGTTGGTGAGAACTGTGTTGTTAAATGACGCGGTCGTGACGTCGTTAGAAGGTGTTGACTGTTTACTCCAAATGTTTTCGTTCAGTGGAAGAAAAATCTCCGGTATCTGGCACCATGACCTTTGATGAATTTCCAGGTTGATGTTTTCATCCCCACCAGATATGCGCATTGGAGACAGCTCGAAAACGTATCCTTGTCGCTTTTTAGGACTCACTTTTCTTGTAGATAAATCATACTGAAGCTTCAGAAGCCAGAACCAGAGTTTGATTTCTTAGGATGAGCCTAAGGCGTCCTTTTCAGCGTCGGGGTCACCAGTATGGGAGGTCGTATTATCGACATTTAATATTCGCTTCTACAGCGATGAATTCACTCTGGTGATTCACAAGTAGGAAGAAAACACATTAGGTTACAGGCAATCCAAACTTTATTTCATGGACTCACAGCTGATACACAATCAGCCACCATAATGGATGGCGACGAGAGAGAGAG
>JAWWLR010000167.1:13465483-13477284 GCA_035041075.1 Acraspis erinacei
AAAGCGCCCTGCGCATTGCTCGAAGACTGACTTTTTTATTATAAATTTTAGTATTCTTTCTAAAAAATCTCGTATTATTAGACGACGAGGTTTTTTAGCAGCATCTTCGAAATATATCATTTTCGGCATGTCACAACTGCGGCATGTCTCATCTGCGGCATGTCTCATCTGCGGCATGTCAAAACTTATGTTTATCTTCCGCGCGGCATTTAACTCAGAGAAATTGAAATTTTGACGGTATCTCTCACGAGTGGCAAATCTATAAAAATGGAAAAACTGCTACACGTCTCCCAGGACTGATTTTTATATCTGCGGCATCTCTAACCCTTGACAAGTCTCGCCAGTGGCATCCCTTTTTTCGGAAAAATTTTCAAGTCCACATCAAAGTGCCAAAACTGCGACAAGCCTCACAGGACTCATTGTCACATCTGCGACAAACCTCCCAATGTTAATTGTCACATCTGCGGCATCGCTCACCAGCGGCAAGTCTCCCTAGTGGCATCTCTGGTTCAAGAAAATTTTGTAAGTAGTTTTAAAAATGGCAAAACTGCGACAAGTCTCCCCAGCGGAATCTCTTGCTCAAGAAAATTTTCTAGATAGGTTTAAAGATGTCTAAACTAAAATTTGTTTAACTATAGCCGCCGTCGAAAGTACGCGAGTATTACTTTGATCGCTCGCAGCGTGTTACAAAAAACTTTCAGTGTTAGATTCACCTGGCTTCTTTCCTGCAATGATAAAGATTTTGTCCTAAAAATGTAGGGAATGATAGCGAACATGCTAACGGACGTCTCCAAACACATGCACATGCATACCATTTTTATTTAGCAGAAAAACATTTTTTTGTTACCGTCCCTCAAAAAAAGTGTTTCCGGATGTACGTTACACTATTGTATAGCATCTCTGACTTCAGAATTAAAATTTTTTATTTTTGTGGTACTAAACTCCCGGGGCTACTCTCATTATATACGGAAATATTGGTAAAGGATTATTTCGCGAAATATTGATCTTATTTAATTTTTCTTAATGCACTTTAATCATGTTAAAAAGTTGGATATTTAATGCCGTAAGAATACTCTCGATTATGATTTATTTCGAACATGATATGATACCTTAAGGAGCCTCTGTGAATTTCTTGATATTATTTTGGAAGTCCAGCTTGTTTTGGTAAGTCTAGAAAGTCAAAGGTTGGAAACAAATGCCTGGAAATTTGGGAATCTTAAAGCTTTCACTCCTTGCTGGCTAGCATTTGTTGTGATTTTTCCAACGTGCTGAAATTGATCAAAATAAGGGTCCATACTTTTGACGCCGACTTTAGTTAGAAAATTTTCTTGAGCAAGATATGCCGCTGGGAAGACTTGCCGCAGTTTTGCCGTCTTTAGAACGAATTATAAAATTTTGTTGGATGAGAAATGCCTCTAGGGAGACTTGTCGCTCTTTAGCCCTCTCTAAAACTAGTGAGAAAATTTTCTTGAGCTAGACAAGCGCAGAAGAGACTTGCCGCAGTATTTCCATCGGTGGAACTACTTAGAAAATTTTCGTGTGGGAGAGATGCCGCTGGGGTGACCTGCTGTAGATTAGCTATCTCTGGAACCACTTAGAAAATTGTTGTGGTGGAGAGATGCCTCTGGGAAGACTTGCCGCAGTTTAGCTATCTTTACGACTAGCTAGAAAATTTTCTTGGGCGATAGATGCAGCAGGAGAGACTTGCCGCAGTTTAGCCATCTTTACGACAGCTAGACAATTTTCTTGGGTGAGAGATTCCTCTGTGTAAACTTGTCGCTGGAGGGGGATGCCGAAGATGTGACCAATTATCCTGGGAGGATAGCCAAAGATGTGGCAATTAGTCCCGTGAGACTTGCTGCTTTTTTGGCACCTTTATATAGACTTGAAAATTTTTCCCGTCAGAGAGAGGCCGCTCGGGAGACTTTCGGCGGGTGAGAGATTCCGCATATGTAACAATGAGTTCTGGCAGACTTGCCACAGTTTTTCCGCTTTGACGTGGACTTGGAAATTTTTCCACGGAGAAGATGTGCCACTGAGACAACTTGCCACCGGTAGGAGATGCCGCAGATGCGGCAGTTAATACGGGGAGGCTTGTCGCAGTTTTAATATTTCAATACAAACTTGAGTATATTTTCCAGATGAGAGACGCCGCCGTGGTGACAATAAGTCCTGGGAGACTTGCTGCAGTTTTTCCATTTTTATCATTTTCATAGACTTGCCTTTGGTGAGAGATGCCGCAAAAATGTCAATTTCGCAGTGAGCTTGGCCGCGCAGGAAAGAAGCCGCTAAGTAGAGATGCCGCAGCTGCGACCGCCGCAAATGAGACATGCTGCAGATGTGACATGCCACAGGTGTGACACATCGCAGTTGTGAGATACCGCAGAAGTGATGTGCCGAAAATATGATATGTCACAGATTTGACATGCAGCAGAAGTGACAAGTCACAAATGTGACATACCGTAGGTGTCGCTTGCTGCAGAGAGACGGGTCGCATGTGACATAATATGGACCCGATACAAATAGCATTTTTTTGTTTAAAACTGCAACTGTTTGTTGAAAGTAAACTGCTTTGGTTAAGGATTCAAATAGTTTTTTTTTTAATTTTTATGTTTTGATTGCAAATTTTTTTTCGGTTTAAAATTTAACTAGTTGTATCTTGTTAAAAATTGTCTTTTGATATGAACAGATATCACTTTTGGTAAGAATTTCATATCTTTAGTTGAAAATGCTTAATATATTGTGTAAGAATCAGTATTAACTTATTGCCTGATAATTTTAATGAAAAGATGACTTTCTTGTATTTATAACTGATAAATCTAAGATAAAAAGATGTTGTTTTACAGATTATGTTTCTCCGTTTTGATAAAGGATTTTTTTGAAACAATGCTGTTAAAAATGATTTAAAGAAATATGTGTTCACTTCTTGAAGTGTCTAAAACACATTAATAATATTTTCCAACGAGATATTTCAATCTATGTACTCTTTATGCAGTATTACATTCTTTCAGTTACTCAATTTCGAATGATATAAACACATACCTTTACTTTTAACCGGAATTATCTGAGTTTTTCAAGGTAAAATTATTATACATGTTGAGTTAGCTTCATTTATTCTTCAATATTATGTAACCCTAAATAAAAATTTCCAAGATAATAAGCATAAATATTATCCATATACGCCATTTACCTTAGGGAGGGGGAAAACACAATTATTATTTCAGAACATTATAAATTTTGCTAAGCATCAGAATATTCGTTAGTTACGTTGTTCTCATAATTCTACTTAGATCAGTTTTTCCTAAATTTCAAAAAAATGAGGATCCTTTATACTGTCGTCTTGACCTTCAACATTATTCTTAATTCTGTTGGTATGTAAAGAATAAATAAAAATTATTTTTTATACTATGTAGGTTGGAACATCTAATATACAATTGCGACAAAATACTATGTAAACTCTATGATAATAAACAATTATTATTATCAATATAATTTTTTTTCTACATAGCTATAATGATTAAACCGATTTTTAGATCATGCTTAACTTAAACAGTGTTTTATTTTTTTCAATTAAAACTTACGCACTTATGAAATTGAATTTGAGTCACTCTTTGCCGAATCTTCAAGTTTCGAAGGCTAGATATAATTTTTTTGGTTTAAGGCTTGAAAAGTGGCGCCACCTATATTTACAAGTAACATAATGAGTTCCAAATGCTTACACCTCACATGTATTGGAATTCTATAATACAAAAAAAATTGAAATCATTTCTCAGAACATTTTTTCATGGAAAAAATAGTTTTTTGATGGAGCCAAAAGTTTGATTAATATATAGTATATAAGGCGCGTGTTTATGGCATTCAAGGAATTGGTGGAATTTAAGGAATTCGTGGAATTCAAGGAATTCGTGGAATTGAAGGAATTCGTGGAATTCAAGGAATTCGTGGAATTGAAGGAATTCGTGGAATTCAAGGAATTCGTGGGATTCACAGAACTTACGGAATTTACAGATTTCGTGGAATTCACAAAATTTACGGAATTCATCTAACGTTCAGGATTCAGGTAATTCACGGTATTTACGGAATACAAGGAGTTCACGAGATTCATGGAACTTACGTAATTCATAAAATTCATAGAATTTAAGAAATTCAAGGAATTCATGGAAATAATAGAATTCGTGGAATTCATGTAATACAAGAAATTCACGGAAATCACGGAATTTATTACATTAACGAACTACATTGAATTCATGGAATTCAATGAGTTAATGAAATACAATGAAATTACAGAATTCATGAAATGTATGGATTTAGTTGAATTGTACGAGTTCTTTTAATTCTGTAAATCCCTTTAATTCCGCGAATTCCACAAATTCTTCGAATTCCTTGAATTTAATTAATTCCGCAAATTTCATCACATTCGTGAATTCCTTATTTTACATCCAGTTTGCAAATTCCCTTAATGCCATTAATTCCGTCAATTTCATGTGTGTTCCACGAATTCCGCGAATACATTAAATCCCGTGAATTTTTTAATTGCTGAGAATTCCATGAATTCCTTGAATTTCGTGATTTTCGTAGATTCCATGCATTCGATAAATTCTGCAAATCCAGAGAATTCTGGGATTTCATTCAACTGCATGAATTCCACCAATTCCGTGAATTCCATAAATTCTGTGAATTCCTTGCATTATATGAATCCCATAAATTTGACCAATTCCTTCAATTCCATGAATTTCGTGAATTTCTTGAATTCCATAAATTCCTTCAATTCCATAGATTCCTTGAATTCCATAAATTTTGTGAATTTCATCAATTTCGTGAGTTCTTTGGATACCATAAATACTGTAAATGCCATGAATTCGTGAATTTCGTAATTTCCGTGAGTGCCATAAATTCCGTGAATGCTATGAACTCCGTGAATTCCATCATTTCTGAAAATTCTATAAATTGCAGGAATTCTGTGAATTCCATTATTTCGATGAATGCCGCAAATCAAGGGAATTCCCGGATTTCAGTGAATTCCTGGAATTCGATGAATTTAGAGAATTTCTTTAATTCCTGGAATATTATGAATTCCTTGAATTCCATGAGTACCGGGTATATCAGGAATTTCATCAATTTTGCGACTTCCTTCAAGTTCATGAATTCCGTGAATTCCTTTAATTCCATAAACGGGCCGCGTGTGACATAATATGGCCCCGATAAAAATTGCATCTTTTTTGTTTGCTACTGCAGCTATATTTTTGAAAATAAACTGATTTGGTTTAGCATTCAAACAGTTCTTTTCAATTTGTATGTTTTTAAAAATGCTTGATACTTCGTTTCAAATACTGTGTATTCCATAAATTTCGCGAGATCCTTGAATTCCGTGAACACTGCGAATTCCGTGAATTCCATAACTTCCGTAAATTCTATAAACTCCTTAACTTCCATAAATTCCGTAAATGCGAATAATTCCGCAAATTCTATCATTTCCGTGAATTCTGTAAAATCCAGGAATTCCGCGAAATCCATGAATTCCGTGTATTCCACGAATTCCGCGTATACCACGAATTCCGTGAATTCAATCAATTCCTGGAATTTCAAGCATTTCATGAGTTTCGGGAATTTCATAAATGCCATAAATTTCAAAAATTCTTTCAATTCCATGAATTTCATAAATTATGAGAATTTTATACATTTCGTGAACTCATTGAAATTGATAAATTCTGCAAATTCCGTTACTTTTGTGAATTTCATGAATTGCGTAAATGCCATGAATTTCGTGAATGTCATGAATTCCGCGATTTTAATTAATTTCGTGAATTTCTTGACTTTAATGGATTTCTTGAATTCGCTGAATGCCCTGAATTCCTTAAATTTTACGAATTCTATACATTTCGTCAGTTCCTTGAATTCTATGAGTTCTGAAAATTCCGTGACTTTTGATAACTCCATGAATTGCGTAAATTCCGTGAATTGTGTAAATTCCCTGAATTTTGCGAATTCCGTACATTTCGCGAATTCCTTTATTTCCATGAAATTCGTGCAATCCATGAATGTCATGAATTCCGTGAACTCCTTCGATTTCAGTGAATTTCGTGAATTCCTTGAATGCCCTGAATTCCATAAATTATGCGAATTATATACAATTAGTGAGTTCCTTCCCTATGGGTTCTGAAAATTCCGTGACTTTTGTGAATTTCACGAATTGCGTAAATTCCAAGAATTCTTTAAATTCCATGTATTTCGTGATTTGCATACATTTCGTGAATTCCTTTATTTTCATGAAATCCATGCATTTCGTAAATTTAATGAATTTCGTGAATTCCTTGAATTCCATCAATTATGTGAATTCTATATATTTTGTGAGTTTCTTGAATTCTATGAATTTTGCAAATTCCGTGACTTGTCAATTTCGCGAATTCCGTAGATTCCATGAATTTCGCGAATTCCATACATTTATTGAATTCCCTCATATTCGTCAAATCCGTGCATTCCGTGAATTTAATGAATTTCGTGAAATCCTTGAATTCCATCAATTATGTGAATTCTATACATTTTGTGAGTTTCTTGAATTCTATGAATTCTACAAATTTCGTGACTTCTGAATTTCATGATTTGCGTAGATTCCATGAATTTGACGAATTCCATACAGTTTGTAAATTCCTTTATTTCCATGAAATTCGTGCATTCCGTGAATGTCATGAATTCCGTGAATTTAATGACTTTCGTGAATTCCGAGAATTCCCTGAATTTCACAAATTATGCGAATTCTATACATTTCATGAATTCCTCGATTTCCATGAAATTCATGCATTGCGTGAATGTCATGAATTTCGTGAATTTAACGAACTTCGTGACTTTAACGAATCCCTTGATCTGTGCATTCCGTGAATGTCATGAATTCCGTAAATTTAATGAATTCCGTCAATTTCGTGAATTCCCATAATTCCATTAATTTGGTAAATTCCTGGTGCAAAATTTTCGTCTTACACATACTCTAATGCATGTATGCATGTATGCCATGTATACATATACAAATTACTCGCAATTTTCTACTCGCCGTTGATTCATTATCTTGAATCTTAATGATACATTATTAATATTTCAAATTCATCAATTTTGTTTGTTTGTTCTTTGACAGAAATATCGTCAGGTATGGAACCGAGAACAAGAGACTTTCTGACAAATTTTGGGAAGAGTAACAAAGATGCGTATCATCAAGGTAGCCCTAGTGTAAATAAAAACTTCAAACAGAAATGTTAAATAATAAAAAGTTATTATATTAGCATTTTTAAACTATTAATGATGGTAGTATCTATACTTGCGGACACAATCCTCTCTTCCTTCCATTTTCCTTCTCCCCTTCCACTTGTCAGATCCGTACGTTTAGAATTGACCGTTTTATCAACGTACATAAACGTACAAAATGTTCGGATGTTTAGACTCTTTTGATATAGCAAATATTCTACAAGCATGAAACCTTGTTGCCAATTTTCAAAGGGGTGAAAACCACCCCTAAATTTTATTCTTGAAAATAATTTTGTTCACATCTCGGCATCTAAAGGATATTTTTGAATAAAACCAAGTGGAAAATATTTGTGATAAAAAACCTAAGATAGCACGTATATTTATGATCCAAGGGATTGCAACCCTAATTGTATAATTTAAACAAGGGCCTTTTTTATTAATATCTTTCTCATGAATATTTAAGTTCACGTGTTTTAGGATTTTTTAAATAACCAACCCCAAGTACTGTTAACTACCCTTTAAATTGATGGACCGCATGTAAATAGTGAAAAACTATTTATTGTTCTTAAGATTTATTCCATATGTAAATGGAATCGGATTTTGTTGGGTATTTCATAAAGCTCCATTTTAAGTTTTTAAAAACATTGAGTTTCATGCTTTACGAAATATTGTTCTTTACAATAATGTAATAATTTAATTGATCATCCTAATATCCACTAAAAGGTATCCATGTAGTCCAGCAACAAAAACACATTATTTATTAATTTTATTATCAATAAATACCTTTTCCCATAATATCCTCAGCCATGAGACCATTATGAGATAGTATTTATACCTTCATGGTTAAAAAAATGTATTTCTTGTTTGAAACTTAGCAGACGCCCTTAAAAATGATCGGCCAATAAAAGTAGCCTACTCTTCTATAGTTTTTCCTGCTTCAAAAAATGTAATCCTCTGTTCCTTCTTGCAGAGTTAAGTTCACCGTTCCAGTGGCTACCTAATGGCAATCCGATTCCAGATGCTCCGCATGACAGACAGAATTCTTCTACTTCTAAAAGACAACTTTCTCCTGCCAGGTCTTTGCATCCTGTCGAAGCTCCTCTTCAGGCCAGATCCCGGTCTCCTCTTCCTAGTAGCAGGTTCATAGCTGCACACTCAAAGCTTATTTTTTGTTCTAATGGACATAATTATGCATTTGACCAACTCGAATTTATTCGGCTTACTCCTAATAAGAACCCTCGCCGGAAATTCCAATTTCGAAGATACACTTTTGTTGCGGAGAAAACAGTTCGAATAATCGCTCGACGGGGTGTCTTTGGGCCCCTGCCAACCAGCGAACAAATTGTTTTATCATCAGTTCATGGTGATGTATTTGCAATATTGGACAGTAGTAGTTTTCTGGCTGGAATATATAAATATAGTCCTCGGATTCGTAATAAAGCACGGGCAAAAATAAACATGCGAACCGGTAAAGTTACTCCTATGACCAAAGAAGAAATCAGGGAAACTCCAGTAGGCTTATCATTCCCAATATTACATCATTTTAAAGTAGAACATGTTAACAGCAATCATCTACATCATTAATTTAATTGCAACAAATGTAAAGCTAAAATATAACATTATTTCTAATCCGAAGTCTTCTGAAAATTTTACAATATATATTTAAGGATAATAATAATAAAATGGCAATGTATGATGGTTCCCGAGGCTCGATAATAAATTCATTTTGCACTTCACGCTCGATCTTTGCATTTCCTTCATATTTATGCATAGACCATATAAAATTAAACGTCAAACCATCGACAACAGTATATTGCTAAATGTACATTCTCTTTCATTTACGCTCCTTCGTCTTTAACGGACACATTCTTACCACGCATCTTGGGCTTTGCACTTGATTCAAATTTGTCCCAATTGCGAACTTTTTTATGCCATCTTCAGCTCTATTATAATAAATGTCGATTGTAATAGCTCTTGTACCTTGGTCCGTGGTTCCAGAAAATGTATCACTTGTCGTATGAGACAATTGACTCTATCTCGCTCAGAGCGATCAGCAGGGTCCTGATCATCTGAGGAAAGCCAAAATTTGGTCCTTCGACAAACACTGATTTTCTACATTTTGCGGACAGTTTCCTTGCATTTCCTTGTTGAGTCCTCGAGATGCGGATAAAGAGTCCCTGTACCAAAAGTTCATGCTAGTATGGTTACAATAATTAACACAGTTGCTCATAATTATTCCAGGGATGCTCCAGAAGTATGCTCTCAGAGTATGCAATCTTATTCTTAAATGTGAGTCTCTGCAAGGATAAAGAACCCTTTCCCTGGCTGCTCGTGCGAACAATAATGACAAGAACAAAGTCAGATGGATACACCGCGACGAACCGGCAAAACGCCTTCATTGAGAGGACGAATCAACTTAAGGAATTCTTGCTGGACTTCTACCAGGCTAGCATTATTCTTCTCCACAGAGGCATTATGACACGTATGCACACACTAGTGTGCCAGAAATACCTAGAGCTCCCGCATGTTTCAGATCACTTACTGGATATTTAGGCAAAGCGCTTCCTCAACCGCTATATGAACATGCCGTAGACGAACAGGAGGAAGCGACATTAAGACCAAGCGCGGAAAGCTAATATCTCCTAGGAAATGATAGGGATTTCAGGCCAAGAATGAATGCTGTTATTCAGGTTCCTCTGAAGCCCTAACACCTGGCTGAAATATTCATTTATTACCTCAAGGTATTCACCTTCCTTCAGGATGATATCTCGTATGAGCGCGACTTCTAGACCATTAATTGGACATATTGCCGCGAGAGCTTTGGCTAACTCAAGTCAAAGGTTGAAACCAACGATGGGTCAAAAATCTAAAAGACGCTTGCATATGCTCAACAAGAATATTGGGTGGTTTGAAAGTTCGTCCAAGAACATACTAAAGCATACAGAAAAGGAACATTTAGGTCCAGGAAAAACAACAGTTTCTCTTTGACCCATTTCGCCTCTTCAACGATCTCCTTATTTATTTAAAGAAAAGGTCCCAAGTCTAAATGCCGAACATGTGAACAAAGCACTTTGGGGCACAAATAACTTTTCCGCTGCAGGATTAGAAGTTATGAAAAACTTCTGGCGGAAAAAGAATATTCTACACACCAACGTCTAAATTGCATATTCTCCGCATATTTAAAGTCGGAGACTCCCCTTCCACAGTAGCTGCTGTTAGCACATACTAAACTTCTACAGAAAAAAGGCGACTTGTGCAACCCAGATAATTACAGGCCAATGACTTCTTTGAGCATGCTATATAAGGTCTTTGAATCTGTCTCAAACAGCATTATTGTTCGAAGATTGGAGCCTCTACGGAGCGTATTGCACGAACATTGCAGCTCGAAAAGGGTGTAGCAGGATGCAGAGAGAACCTGATAATTGGAAAGTGCGTCTTCAAAGCCGCAGCAGCCTTTTAGCGCACCTTTCAGGGACCTCATTGACTAACCGAAAATTTTCGATTCCACCTGTCATAGAGTTATTATCTTTCTGTTGGAAAACTTGAAGGTCCATTCAGATATAATAAGATATATAGAGAGATTGATGCTCCTTTGTAAAGCTGGATTTGCTATCTTAAATGGAAATTACCGTGTGACCACGAACAACGTCGCTTTCATGAGGGGCGTTTTTCAGTGTCAAAACATGAGACATCTGCTCTTCTGCTTCACATCTCTGCTTCGATGTCTCGTACTAAATAATTATCTTGGAGACCTATGCGGCGACACTAACCATCGCGAGTATAAGGTCACTCATGTATTTTATATGAATGTCCTAAAGATCTATGTTTCTGCTGCAACCAAATTTTAACTGGCTGTAAATATCGACAAGGACTAAACATTAGGGATTGGCGCGGACTTTTAATTGGATAAGTGTAACAAGAACAATCTAGAGAAAGGAAAGATTACTAGCATTCAGTGGAGAGTTTGTTCGAAGCAGATATAACCACCTTCTTGGAAAGATTTCGTTTTCCAATCTATTGGCGTTGAATAAGGTATCTGCGACTAACATGCTTGCCGTCGGAGTTTCACTCTTCTCCTTTGGGTTAGTTTAATCACCCGCCAAATGAGCCCGAGTAGTGTGGAGGAAGGAGAGATTTGTTCAATTATTCAGAAACATATATATCTTTGACACCGTTATTATTTGCACTGCACTTTTACAAATTAATTTTGTTATCTCTTTTTACAATTTTTACGACTCTCGGAGAGCACAACACTGTTTTCCCACTTTCACGTCTTTTGCTCCACGTCCGGTCCTTCATGTCCCGCCTATCTTCCTTGGGTATTCCTTGAAGGTCGGGACCTTTTCGTCTTCCAATTCCAGGGACACATACAGCTCTGTAACCAACTCAACCACAACGTCGACAGTCGCCGCAACAATATTAGGCCCCTGAATACAGTCAAGACACAATCTCAGTAAAAGGGAAAAACATCCCGAGGAATCTCAGCTCTATCAGATCTCCAATGAACACGACACAATGCAACACGCCATAATACTAAAGATGAAAAACCCAAATCCCACTCCACCTCG
>JAWWLR010000167.1:13492932-13515089 GCA_035041075.1 Acraspis erinacei
ATTAATAATTTTTAATTTTTATGTAACGTTAAAATAAAAATTTATAATTGTTCGAAGTATAATATCAACGATTTCAGTAGGTAAGCAACCTTGGAAAAATATGGCGTAGGAGCGCTCAAAGAGTCGTGACGTGAACACCTTAAGGCCCTTTATTAGCATGGCAAACGCGTCCGAGTGTTAAGGCCGCACAGTGGAATATTTTTGTCAAATTTTTGGCATACCTCATCTAAATAAACATATCTCAAATCAAGCAGAGCCGAATTTCCGATAAGATGTTTATATTTTGTTTAATAATCAGTCAAACTCGAGTCAGCAAACTCCCTGCAGGGTGGTGAATGAACGGAACGAATGAAGCCGGGCATTGTTATGAGATTTCAGCCGATTAGAAAATCTGATATTATGAAATCATTGATTAATTCAATTTCAATGTAAAAAATTAATTAATTTAAATAATTATAAGGAATTGAAAAAGATTCATGAAAATCGGTTAACATTTGCTGTAATAATGTCATTCTTATCCATTCAGGCTAAAGAAGGTATTTTTTAGAATTTTCCCAAATACAAAATCCTGAGTCCATAAGTAGAGTATTTCCAAGTATTTTGTGCATAGATAATTAATAATCTATAGCTTATTATTATGAATTATTTTCTGAAGAAAATTTAGTACTTTGTAAGAAAAAAACTTTCTTTGCTTAGCAATTTATTCTCCGTGAATCGGAAAATTTTGATTATTAAACAAAATATAAACATATTATCGAAAAATGGCTCTGCTTGATTCGAGATATGGTTATTTAGATGACGTATGGAAAAATGTATACAAAAATATTCAACCATGCGGCCTCAAAATTCAGACGCGATTGTCATTCTGATAGGCGTAATAGCGACAAAACGACACTTTCATTGTCATCCGAGATAACGGTCTGTTATAAAAACTGTCATGAGGAAACCGTGGCTTAATTTAATTTATAGATGCAGAATCAATTTATTTAGAGAATAAAAGATTCAGGAAAATTATTTAACGTGTACAGGAATAACGGAAGTACTTGTTTAAACAATTATTAATTATTTTCACAATTGTTTCCGCCTGTCAGTCTTAGGAATTGTTAAAGATTATTTCTTCAGGATATTTAGTACTTAAAAAAATAATTTGTTTAAATAATCTTTTTCCCGCAATTAGTAAAACAATATTGTTCACTGCAATTGACCACACAATCAACGAATGGCCAAAGTACTTTCTTTTAAGATATTTAGCTTTTGAGTACTCGGTTCTAAATATTTGGCCGCACGTTTAAATATTTTTGACTTTATGTGCAGAATAAATTTATTCTGTGGATAAAAGATTCGGGATATATTATTAAAACACAAATAAAAAATAAGAGACCTGTAGAAATTTTAAAAGTTTTGAAGCTTAAGAATCTAAAATTTTAGCATGATTCCTTTAAGGAAATATGCTTGAAGTTCTTAACATTCAAATAAATGACATTTTTCATGACTTGTTTCTAATATAGAAACAGTGCAAAAATATAATTTTGTTCATTTGAAAATTCAGAATTTGAATTACAAGAAAAGGTTCTTGGTACTCAGTTAGTTCAAGTTCACCCAAAGAATAGTTAACAATTTTTCAAAAATTACTTTTTATGGGACACTTTCTTTTTATTTTAATCGTAAAAAAATAAGAATAAAAAAATCCAGAAAGACACAAGATATGAAAAAAAATAATAGACAAAAGTTTTTCACCCAAAAAATATTGGAAAAATTTGTATGATTCATTTTTTCATAGGACACATAGTTTTTATTTTATTCGCAACAAATATTATTAATGATAAAAAATTAATTTTTTGGAAAAATGACACAGGGTGCAAAAAAAAAAGTAATTTACCCAAAAATGAGCTAAAAATTTTTTCATTGATCATTTATTGATGGGATGCCTTGTTTTTATTTATATCGTCAAAAATAACATTCAACATTTTTTAAATTAAAATTTTTTATAAAAACGACACAAGGTTCAGAAAAATTAATAAACAAAAGTTTTTCACCCTAACAAGATCCACAAATATGTTTTAAGTTATTTTTCGATAAGACGCGTATTTTTGGCTGTATCCTTAAAAATGAACATTAATAATAACAAAATTAAATTTTCGGAAAAATGAAACAAAATAAATTCACAAATATTGTTCAGTTAAAAAGGAACCACAATGAAATGTAATGATACAAATATATAAAAATAATACATTTTTTAAAGTAGCTGAGAATAAACATAAGTGCAAAATAATGAACACCCATGAACGTAATAATGAAAAAAATATTTATACATTACTTTTCAATATACTTAATGTAGAAAAGTTTACACTTCCGACAAAATCAAGTGCAAGACACGAGATACGTGATTAGAATGTGTTCATTAAAGCCTAAGGAGTTTTAACGAAAGAGAATTCACAATCATCAATTGGCAGACGAACTTCGTAGGGCTTGGAACAATTTCAAAATTAGATGTTTAATATGGTGTGAATAGCTCTTTGCATTTTAACAAGAAAAATTTCCCTTGCTTCAAGAAAGTAGCCTGGTGCCACCAGGTCATCGAAAAAAGTAGCCTGGAGACGCCAGGGCCCTCCAGGCCTCTACTACACCACTGCCTATTACTCTGACAATTATATACTTTAAAAAGAAATCACCATATTTTTTATATAAGATTAAAAACATTTAACTCAAGTTTATCACCGAAGCCATAATTGCTTTAATTGTTAGATAATACTTGTCAAATCAAATAATAAAGTCTAAAGGTTAAGCAGATTGCTACTATCTCATAAAACTTTTTTTACAATGAGATATCTGTAAGCTTCGAGGATAGTTGTGTTACGGTAGAGCATTCGCATACACATACAATAATTATATAAATAGTTAATTAAGTTTTGCCAATTTTACTATTTTTGTGTTGTTATGGAATAATTGTATAACATCATGAAAAATTCCAAAGAATCAGCTTTATTTTTTTTATACCTCGTATTTTTAAAGCAATTAGTAGCAGAGCCTTTAGTGAAAATATCGCAAGGGCTTCTTCAAGGAACAACATTTGAAACAAGGAATGGCAAAAATATTACAGCATTTCTTGGTGTTCCATTTGCAGAACCACCTGTTGGAGATCTCAGGTAGATTTTTTTTTTACTAATTTATATTCCAATTCTACTAATTATATTTTTAGTACTTTAATTTCTACTACACTCAACTCCCGATTTAAGACCAGTTGCGGGCACGGCTTTGGTGTGACCTTGATCCTTAATCGAGGGAATCCAAACGTTATCAGCCTGGGATATCAGTTATATTTGACTGAACACAGCACGAAACGTGAGAGGCAATCAGTTCTAGGAATATAGTAAATCGAGGTTCCTTATATCGGGAGCTCAGTGTATTTTATTTGGCCTAGCAGTTTTCTACTAATTCGTCAATTATATTTTATTTATTTAATTAAACAGGATATTTTTTAAATGATTTTATTTTTTTCTTACTTTTAATTTTTAAAATGATCGCTCTTTTTTTAAATTAGGTTCAGAAGTCCTGTGCCTGAAAAACCTTGGAATGGAATACGTTTAGCTAATAAGGATGCAAATATCTGTCCTCAGGAATCAAATGGAAAAATCGACGGCGATGAAGACTGTTTGTATTTAAATGTTTATACACCTCTACAAGAATTCAATACAACAAAAGTAAGTTTGGTAATAAAGTTTTAACCATTTTTTCTTAGCACATGGCTTTTTCACGAAATGAATTTTCAACATTGCATTTCAACTTTCAGCCAAGCAATAAAGTTTCGAATGAAAAATATAAATTTTAAACAAAATATTTAAATTTTCAACCAAAAAAAAAAAAATTTTTTAATAAGGAAATTTAACTTTCAACAAATAAGTGAAATTGTCAAGGAGAAATATTAATTTTCTACTAAAAAAAATAATTTCCAACAAAAAAGTAAAGAATTTTCAAAAAATTAGTTAAATTTTCAACCAAATGGACTTAAACAATTTGTAATTAAATAATTAAATTTTTGAACAAAGAGATAAATTTTCAAAGAAAATTATGAATCTGCAAAAAAATATAAAAGTTCATATTTCAACCAAGAAACCTTTTAATTTAAAAAAAGGAGTATTAATTTAAAAAAAAATTAATTAAGCAATAGTTTAATTAAATGAAATATATTTTCTACCACGAAGATTTATTTTTTTTTTGCCAAAAAAGACGAATTTTCTACAAAATATATGAAATTTCTAACAAATGGTTGAATTTTCAACAAAAAAAATGGATTCGTTTAATTTTTATTTCAAAACATTAATTTTCAACCGAAAATAAAGAATTTTTTACAAACTGGTTAAATTTGTAACAACACATTTAATTTTGGATAAAAGACGATGGAGTTCAATAACAAAAACAAAAACTGAACTGAATAGTTTAATGCTCAGCAAAAAATGAAATTGTTCATTTTTCAATTAACAAAATTAATTCGCAACAAAAACACAAATTTTGAAGAAAAATGTTCAATTTTTATCAAAATGATGCATTTTCAATTAAAATGAAGAATCTTTAATCAGATAAATGCATTTATATCGAATTGGTGTAACTTTAAATAAAAAAATGTTGAATCTAAAGAAAAATTAGAGACAGTTGATATTTCCTCTTAGAACTTTTTATTTTTAATAAAATACAGTTTTCAACAAAGATATGAAATTTAAATCAAATGGTTAATTTTTTTACTAAAAACGATAAATTTTCAAAGAAAAATTTAATAGTTACATTTTCATTTGCAAAAATTATTTTTAAACAGAACACAAAGAATTTTTAACAAAATAGATAAATTTTCAACAACAGGGATGAATTTTTAACTTTAATGAAGAATATTTAAATATAAAATAAATTTTTTATGCATTTTTTCAAGTTGCAAGCAATTACTTGAATTTTAAACCAAGAAAAGATTAATTCTTGAAAAAATGTGACAAGTATTTGATACTTTAAGCCAAAAATTTTTCGTGCTAAAAATTAAAAAACAATAAAAGGATTTTAATTTTTAATCTAAAATTTTAAATAAAAAACTTTTATTTTCACCGAAAGGATGCCAAATAAATGTGTTTTTAACAATAAAGTTAAACTTTCAATACAAAAATATTAATCTACAAAAATAATTGTAATATTTTATATTTTCACACAAAAATGTTTTAATTTTTAATGAAAAATAGTTTAATTAAAACAAAAAATATATTTTCTACGAAGAAGATATATTGTTTACTAATAAAGACGAATTTTCGAAACAATATACAAAATTTTAGCTAAATAGTTAAATTTTCAACTAAAAATTTTTGAATCTTCAACCAACAAATATATTGCTTAAAAAAATTAATTTTCAATTATACCCACAAAAGAATTTAATTTTTAATGAAAGACTTCAAATAAAAGGGAGAATTTTCAATCAGAGTTGAATCCTCAAACAATTACTTTAATTTTTAACTAAAAAATAGTAATTTTCGATGAGAATAATTAATTTTTAACAAAAACAGAACACAATTTTTGAACCGATTATTTCAATTTTTAATAAAAGAATACGTTTTTAACAAAAAAGATGAATCTCGAACCTAATATGAAAATTTACTTTTAGTAAATTAGATAAACTCTAAAAAACAAAAATATTTTTTAATATGCATCAATATGCATCAAAAATAATTTTGAACTCAAATGAAGAACAGTTGAATTGATCCAAAACCATGAATTTTCTACTGAAAATTTTTCTTTTTTACCAGTAAGGGTCAATTTTTTACAAAATATATTAAATTTCAACCAAATTGTTGAATTTATAACTGAAAACTATTAAGTTGAATCAAAAATAGAATACTTCAATTTTTATTATTTTTTTATTGATTTTAAAGCCAGAAAGGAAGATTTTTTAACAAAATAGTTAAATTTTCAAACATACAGATGAGTTTTTAACGAGAATAAAGAATCATTCACCAAAAAATAAATATTTCTACATTTTTCACCGAAAGGAATCATTTTCAACTAAAGCGATGAATCTTTAACCAAATAAATGTATTTTTAACAAAACAGTTAAACTTTAAATAAAAAAAGAATGATTTTCAACAAAAAATGTAATAGTTGCTATTTACGCCAAAAAATAATTTCATTTAAAAGAAGGTGCATTCAACAAAAAAGATTAATTTTAAACCCAAAAGAGTTTTTTTCAATAAAGACGATTTGACCGATGTAGTAATTTTGAAAAAACTAGGCTTTAAATTTCATTAATTAAATCAGTAATTTTGAATGACGCAATCAGTAGCTTTCATTAATCAGACCAGTAATTTCTATTGATATGCTACTTTACTTTCAATGTGATAATCAATAATTTCCTAAAATGTAAGTATTTAAAAATACTTTTATTATGTTGTATAACAGACAAATCAGTCATTTATGTTGATATAATCCATTACTTTCAATGCGATATTAAATAATTTGTTAATAGTTATAATTTTTTCCTAAAATGAAGGTATTTAGATATAATTTCTTTATTTTTTGTATAACAGACAAATCAGTCAATTCTACTGACTGAAGATCAGTTATTTCTGTTGATATAAAAAGTTACTTTTAATGTGATAATCATTTATGAATATTTATAAACATTTACAAAAATCTGGATATTAGGAATGATTTTTGTTTATAGCAGACAAATCAGTCACTTCTACTGACGGAAGAGCAGTTATTTTTTTATCTAATCTGTTACTTTTATTGTGATAATAAATCATTTATGAATATCAATAATCGTTTACTAAAATGTATGTATTTAGAAATAATTGCAGTGTTTTTTTTTTATAACAGACAAATCAGTTATTTCTACTGACTGAACATCAATAATTTCTATTGATCTAATCCGTTCTTTTGAATGTGATAAGCAGTCACTTATGAATAGTATTAATCATTTACTAAAATGTAGGTATTTATAAATAATATTAATATTTTTTTATAACTGACAAATCAGTGGCTTCTGCTAATTGAGAATCAGTCGTTTCTGTTGATCTAATCCATTACTTTGAATGCGATAATCAATCATTTATGAATAGTTTTAATCATTTACTAAAATATAGGTATTTAGAAATAATTTTACAATTGTTTATAACAGGCAAATCAGTCATTTCTACTGACTCAACATAATTTATTTATTTTAATCAAATCCGTTGCTTTCAATTTTATAATAAATCATTTTTTAATATTATTAATCATTTACTAAAATGGACGTATTTAAAAATAAATACACTTTTTTATAACAGACAAATCAGTGTCTTTTACTGACTGAGAATCAGTTGTTTCTGTTGATTTAATCCTTTACTTTGAATGCGATAATCAATAATTTATGAATAGTATTAATCATTTACTAAAATATAGGCATTTATAAATAAGTTTACAATTTTGTTATAACAGGCAAATCAGTCACTTCTACTGACTGAAGATCAGTTATGTCTTTTGATCTAATCTGTTACTGTTAATGTGATAATAAATCATTTATGAATATTAATAATCGCTTTTTAAAATGTACCTATTTAGAAATAATTTCATTTTTTTTTAATAACAGACAAATCAGTCATTTCTACTGACTGAACATAATTTATTTTCTTTAATCAAATCCGTTACTTTCAATGTGATAATAAATCATTTTTTAATATTATTAATCATTTACTAAAATGTACGTATTTAAAAATAATTGCACTTTTTTATAACAGACAAATCAGTGTCTCCTACTGACTGAGCATCAGTCGTTTCTGTTGATCGAATCCATTACTTTGAATGCGATAATTAATCATTTATGAATAGTACTAATCATTTACTACAATGTAGGTATTTAGAAATAATTTAATATTTTTTATAACTGACGAATGAGTGTGTTCTACTGACTGAACATCAGTTAGTTCTGTTGATATAATCCGTTACTTTCAATTTGATAATAAATCATTTATGAATCATTTAAATGAGTTACCAATATGCAAGTATTTAGAAATGATTTTAATACATTTTTTTATATAGACAAAACAGTGTCTTCTACTGACTGACAATCAGTCGTTTCTGTTGACCTAATCCATTACTTTCAATGCGATAATCAGTCATTTTTTAATAGTATTAATCATTTACTAAAACGTAGGTATTTATAAATGATTTTAATATTTTTTTATTACTGAGAAAGCAGTGTCTTATACTGACTGAGAATCAGTTGTTTCTGTTGATCTAATCCATTACTTTGAATGTGATAATCAATCATTTATGAATAGTATTAATCATTTGCTAAGATATAGGCATTCATAAATAAGTTTACAATTTCTTATAACAGGCAAATCAGTCAATTCTACTGACTGAAGATCAGTTATTTCTTTTGATCTAATCCATTACTTTGAATATGATAATTAATCATTTATGAATAGTTGTAATCATTTACTACAATGTGGGTATTTAGAAATAATTTCATGTTTTTTATAACTGACAAATCAGTGTCTTCTACTGACTGAAAATCAGTAACTTCTTTTCATCTAATCTGTTACTTTTAATATGATAATAAATCATTTATGAATATTATTAATCATTTAATAAAATGTTCTTGTTTACAAATAATTTCAGATTTTTTTATAACAGACAAATCCATTACTTCTACTGACATAACATCAGTAATTTCTATTGATCTAATCCGTAACATTCAATGTCCTAATCAGTCATTTTTGAATAGTATTAATTATTTACTAAAATGTAGGTATTAAGAAATAATTTTAACATTTTTTGTAACAGACGAATCAGTTACTTCTACTGACTGAAAATCAGTAAGTTCTATTGATTAATCTATTTGATTAAATCAGCAGCATAAACAGATTCAGCTGTTAGACACCTTCTTGCAGTAGAAGTTAGGGATTGTTGAGGGAAAAAATCAGATTTTTTCAAAGAAATATTATAAATTATATGTGAGCAGGTGAACAGCGATTCTGACAGATCCTTACTACCAGTAATGGTATGGATTCACGGGGGAGGTTTTCAAAAAGGAAGTAGTCGAAGTACTTCTTATCATCCGGCATACATTCTGGACAAAGATATTGTCCTTGTTGTTTTCAATTATCGACTAGGAATTTTTGGATTTCTCTCAACAGGCGATTCTGTAGCTCCTGGAAATTTTGGCTTGAAGGATCAAGTCCTGGCCCTTAAGTGGGTCCAGAAAAACATTAAATTCTTTGGAGGAAATCCAAAAAGAGTCACACTAATGGGTGAAAGTGCTGGCGGAGCTTCAGTCCACTTTCACGTACTTTCGAATGCATCGAATGGTAATCTGAAAAATTGTAATTTAAACTAAGAAATCAAATTTAAAAAAATCCTAATTCTTATTTAACGTCCAACATTCAAATTAAACTATGAAATTCTTTAAAACATTCGCAAAATCTCCTCAAATCCCCTGCATTCACTCCCTTTATTACTCAAACTTCTTTTACTACCCCTACCCTCATTTCTCCTCAAGTCTCCTTAATCCACTCTTCATGTCCCCTAATTTATCTACCTCATTACCCATATTTCCACTTTGTAAATTTGAGTTGTGAGTTGATATTTGTGAGGTTTAAGTTAGAAGTTGTTGTGAGTTGCGAATTTTTATTTGTGAGCTTGAGTTGCGAATTATGAGTTGCCAGTTGTGAGTTGTGAGTTAAGAGATGTGACGTGGGAAATGGGATGTGAGTTGTGAGTTGTGAGTTGTCCGTTGTGAGTTGTGAGTTGTGGGTTGCAAGGTGTGAGTTGTGAGTTGTGAGTTGTGAGTTATCAGTTTTGAGCTGTGGGTTGTGGGTTGCAAGGTGTGAGTTTTAAGGTGTGAGTTGTGAGTTGTGAGTTGTGAGTTGTGAGTTTTGGGTTGTGAGTTTTAATTTAAGAGATGTGAGATGAGTTATGAGTTATGAGTTGTGAATTGTGAGTTAGAAGTTCCCCATACTTCCCCTTCTTGACAAAAAAGCCTCACAGTGAGGAAAAAATGACTAGTTTAGTTCAAAATAACGTACAGCCTACGAATATTGGCCGATCCAGTCAAAAAAAAAAATTTTTAAGCTAATAAGATTTCTAAGAGAGTTTTCGAGCCTGATTTTTAAAATAGACTTTCAATTTTTTTATAAATAAACAAATATGACGAAAAAATCAAGATTTTATCTATTTGACGTTTCCGTTGCTCGTCAATAACATGAAAATTGTGAAAAGTGCCTAAGTTTCATAGAGAAACATTAGCCAAAAATATTACAATATTAGATAATGAACAAAAAGATTCGTTATTAACAAATTATTTGTTGAAAAAATATTTTTTACAGTTTTACGTTTTTTTTTAAGTTCTATTTACAAGAAATTTCTATAAGAACAATATAATGATGAAGAAACTTCTTTTTGAGATTATTATTATTATTATTATAAACAAATTTAATAAAAAAAAGCATTAATCCGCCATTTTTGACGGAAAAATTAATTTTTTCGATGTCATTTTTTTTAATTACGAACTATATGCTAATTTTAGAAAACTTCATAATTCGTTGATTAATTTTATGATTTTTTTAACAAATTTAATAAATAAATGCATCGATAAGGCATTTGTCGAAATAAAAATTTCTTTTTTTCCATGAAAACTTTTTTAATTTGGAGTTTCATAACAATTTCAGAAAAAATTCATAATTCTTTGATCAATTTTACGAATTTTAAAAAAAAATTTATTAAACAAATGCATTATTGGGGCATCTTTCGACGGAAAAATTCTTTTTCTTCGATGTCAGTCTTTTTAATTAGAACTTCATGATAATTTCAGAAAAAAAATAATTAGTTAATAAATTATATAATTTTTAAAAACATATTTAATAAACAAATGCAATTATCATTAAGTTCCTCATTTAAAAACTGATATAAAAAATTACACTCGACAAATGCCGGATAATGCATTTGTTTGTTAGATTTGTTTAAAAAATCATAAAATATGAACTAATGGTAAATGCTGCTAAATTTACTACGAAGATCCCGATTAAAAAGTCGGTCATTGAACAAAAATTTCCTTCTACAGATTCCCCAATAATTAATTTGTTTTTTATTGAAATTGTTTGAAAAATCATGAAATTGATTCATGAATTAGGATTTTTTCATTTCATGAAATTCCAAAATGAAAGGACTGGCATCGATAAAAAAAACTTTCTGCCAAAAAATACCAGAATAATGCATTTGTTTATTAAATTTGTTTTCAAAAATCATAAGATTAATCAACAAATTAGGATTTTTTCTAAAATTATCATAAAGTTCCTAATTTAAAAAATGACATCGAAAAAAACGAAGTTTTCTATCGAAAAATACCTGATTAATGCATTTGCTTATTGCATTTGCTTATAATATTAACAATAATAATCTTAAGAAAAAATTCCTTCATCGCTATATTATTTGATCCAAATTTCTTGCAATATAACTTAAGAAGACGTAAACTTATAGAAAACAGTGAAAAACATTCTTTCAACTAATAATTTGTTTATAATTTTTTTTCTTTATTATATAATATTGAAATATCTTGAAGTAATGTTACTCGGCGATCACCGGAAACGTCAAAAAGAAAAAATGTCAAATTTTTGGTCAGATTTGTTTATTTATAAAAAAAATGGAAAGCCTATTTTTTTATTTATAAAAAAATTGAAAGCTTATTTTCTTGTCCGCTTTTCTTCAATTTTTTTGTCTAAATTGGTCACTATTTGTGAACTGAACATTATTTTGAAACATAAAAGTAGTTTTTTCGTTTGAAAGTAAAGAAAAAATTTTATTTGGCAAAAAACAACTTCTTACAGATAAAGAATTTTCTTTGAAACAAAATAATTTGCCACACCATGAATTTTATCAATTAAAATGTCCAGATACATAAGTAATACCATTTTACGAAAAATTTATTGAGAAATTTTTCAAAATATTGCAAAAAAGAATCTGAAAGATTTTAAGATTATCTATTATTTTTCAGGATTTTTATCCCTCTAACAGTACACTAGTGCGAATTCGCACCGAAAACTTTTATTTTGTTGGAATTAACGCAGGTACTGCTCTAAAATAACTTAATTCCTACAAAGATTTCAAAAACTTAAATAAAAAAATATCTTTTTTACTTTTTAAAAACAAAGCTTTTATAAATATTTAAATTTTTCAAGAGAATATAAAAATTTCCTCAAGATTCCTGCAAAAATTATCAATGATTTTTTATTCGAAAAAGTTAATTTTAAGATAATCCAAAAAAAATTGAAAGATTTCCAAAAATGGCAACAACAAAATGTGCTACATTTTTTAGATTCAACCATTTTTTTTATAAAAAGTTTTTTTTTTTGGTAAATTCAACTCTTTTATATTAAAAATAAAAATATTAGATCGTAGAAATAAAACAGTTTAACAACTCTTTTATAGAAAATCCATTCTTTTGTGGAAAATTAATTTGCTGCTTGAAAATTTATCTTTTTGATTGTCAGGTTTAAAACAAATAGAAATAAATTCTTTTGAATCCTGAGAACATTCGAAATTATGTTTTATTTTGCAAAATTAAATTTAATAGAATCATTTTAAAAAATCCTAAAGTATTAATAAGAATATGGAAGTTCTTAAGGAAATTTGTCTAATTTTTGGATTTTTTAAAAAATTGTGTAAAAAATTGGAATCATTTTTTTAAAAAATTCGGAAGGTTTCGAATTTTCGAGAAGATTCACAATTAAATGAAATAATATTGGAAAATTAATTTTAAGAGAATATTAAAAAAACTTCCAAAATTGGCAATAAGAATATGGAAGTTTTGAAGACATTTTTCTTAACTTATTCAATTTTTTTTAATTTACAAAAAATTGGAATCATTTTAAAAAATATTCAGAAGGTTTTGAAATTTTGAAAAATTCCCAAATGATTTAATCATATTTTATGCAAATTCACAAAATGTAGCTGTTTCGAGATTTAAAAAATAAAGCTTTTTAGGAATTTTGAAAAGTTTGATACAAATATAGAATAAATTCTTCTGTATCCTGGGAAAGTTAGAAATAATTTTTTGTTTTAAAAATTAAATTAAATAGAATATTTTTTAAGTTTATAATTATTAATAAGAATATGGAATTTTTAAAAGCAATTTTTCTAATTTTTGGATTAAAAAAAATCGTGGAACGAATTGGAATCATTTTCAAAGATATTCGGAAGATTTCGTATTTTTTTAAAGATTCACAAAAAATTCAGCTAAATTTTCTAAAAGTTCAAAACAAAAGTTAGATTTTTCAAGATTTAAAAAAATCCTTTCAAGAATTTTGAAGCGTTTAAAGAAAAAATTAGTTCTAATACATCCGGGGAATATTAAAAATTGTATTTTATTTAAAAGAATTAAATTTAAGGGAATATTAAAAAAAATGTCAAAAATTGGAAATAAGAATATGGATGTTTAGGACATTTTTTTAACTTTACCGATTTTTCAACAAAAAATTTATAAAAAATCAGAATTATTTTAAAAGATATTCATTTGGAAGGCTTTGAAGTTTTGAAAAGATTCACAAATACTAATTTAGCCATTTTTCTACTTTAATACCAAATTTAGGTGTTTCGAGATCCTGGCAAAATTATAAATAATTTTTTGTTTGAAAAAATAAATCTAATAATTTTTTTCTCCAAAATTATTAATAAGAGTATAGAAGCTATCAGTCAATTTTTCGAATTTTTGTCGTTGTTCAAAATTTGAATCATTTTAAAAGATACTCGAAAGGCTTAGAACTCTTGAAAGGGGTCACAAATAATTTAATTAATTTTTTTAAAAATAAAAATCTTATTAAGAATGTTGAAAGGTTTAAAAAAATGACTTCTGCTACATCCGGACTGAATAAAAAATTATTTCAAGTTTTATAAAAAATTCTATCATCATAAAAGATATTCGGAAGGTTTTCAATTTTGAAAAGATTCACAAAGAATTTAGCCATATTTTATACAAATTTAATACATAAATAATAAATAGTAAATAAATAATTGTAGGTGTTTCAAGAGTTAAAAAGAAAGCTTTTCAGGAATTTTGTAAGTTTTTAAAAATGTAAGAATGTTTCGTTTTGAAAGATTAAATTTAATAGAATATTTAGAAAAAAATACAAAATAATTAATAAGACAATAAAAATTTTTTAAGACAATTTTTTTCACTTTTTCGATTTTTTAAAAATTTTATGCAGAATTTATTCACAAATAATTTAGTCAATTTTTTTAAAGATTTAGATGTTCCAAGAAATAAAAAAAGATTTTTAATAATTTTCAAAGGCTGAAAAAGAATAATAAAATTTATTTAAAATTCCCTGAAAGATTTTAGCAAATGAATAGTTATCCAAAATGTTTATTTTGTATTAAAAATCATTGTTCAGCTTAAATTGAAAAACTGCACTTGCACGATTGATAAGGCTATTTCAAGTAAACAAAAAAAATTGGCAAAAATAGACAATTGAATTAAGACATCTAACCTTGGAGTGTGGCCGTGCGGTCTCAGAGACCGCACCACGGTTTTTATATGTAGGTCTCGCCCTCCCCACTAGTCCCTCTTTCATTCCACGACGTTGCTGTTATTATTGGCTTTAGTGTTCGTTCTACTTTCTCCGAGGTAGGTGGTATCAATTTAAAACTCATAGATGGTCCGTGAGACCGCACGTCCACAGAATACTCACAATTTTATTTTTCTGTTTCCATTTTTTTTAATATATTTAAAATGAAAGGTCCCGATTATCCTTCTTTTAAAACAAAAAGGACGAATTAGTATCGACGTGTGGACGTGCGGTTTAGTAGACCGCACCACCACTTAGGGGCATCTTAGTGCAAAAACGAAATCATTTCCGTACTTAAATTTTAAGAGTTTGTTGATAAAACTTGCTGGTTGAATTTTTTTTCTACAATAATTTCATAAGTAAATTTGAATGATAGACTTTAAATAGAATTTAAATTTAAATTTATTCCAAATTTAATTTCTTAAATTTTATTTCAAAAATGTTCATTTTATTTCTTATTTGTATAAAAATTATTATAAATCTTATGTTGTTCTAGGTCTCTTTCATCAATATGTTATTCAAAGTGGAAGCGCATTAGCTCCGTGGGCCTATCGAAAGAGAACCCCCTTTGCACCTTTCCTAAATGATGTTGCTAAAAAAGTTGGTTGTCCAATCAGCAGCTCTGAAGGTTTTATAAATTGTTTACGAAAAACAAGCGCTAATAATTTAGTGAACGTAGTCGAATTTTCGACGGACAATTTTCCCATATTGAATTGGACACCAACAGACGAATTAGAATCTGAGGAAGCATTTTTAACAGACAGTCCTCAAAATTTAGTAGCTCAAAATAAAATGAGAGATCACCCATTTATAAGTGGTACTGTTGCTGATGAAGGACTTTTAGTAACTTTAAGTGAGTCTAATTTTAAAAAATTGCAAAAAAAGATTATAAAGATATACGAGTTCTGTCCGGAAAGTATCCAACCTTGTGCTCTAACTTTGTACCTAATTGTGCTATTGTGAAAAAACAGGTATTTATAATTAAATTTTTTCTGGAAAAAAGATCTTCATCTTCGCTCCGCTGGGAATCGAACCACGGGTCTACCGCTTGCCGGTTCAGTTCTTTTACCACTAAGCTACTAGAGACATCGAGAAAAGAATATTTTTTTCATAAAAGCACGCTGTTACGCTTTAAGGCCATGTGATGAGTTGATCACGTGAAAAAGGTGTCTCTGGTCCTAAATTTTTATAATTATAAAAAAAATTGTTAATACTTTTTGTTTTTGATTTTTTTCATAATTATTCAAATTTACTTCCAGATCTACCATTCTTAGTGCTTGTTATTTATTACCCTAAAATTTTAACTCGATGTGGCGCTTCATGTGAAAATGAGTTAGGAAATAAAAAAAGTGTCGGTAAGGCAGAAATCTGGTCACGTGACCCACTCATTACATAGCCTTAATGTAAGACAATTTTACAAGGAATCTGTATTACCATCGGAGAAGCGGAGATCAGGCTCGCATCCAGAGTAATCCAGGTAAGTCAGAAAATCTTGGGGGGGGGGGCGATCACCTTTTCGCCAAAATTGTAGATGCTTGCCTGGTGGAGATATCTTTCACCATCCTTAAAAATGAAAAATCAACACTATTGATCTAAGTTAGCTCATAAAATAACAGAAATTCCTTAATGTCTTTTCAGACTAGATGAACCTATGGCTTGAAAAAAATTGTAATTAAGTTTTTTCTTGAAAAAATTTCTTCTCCTTCGCTCCCCTGGGAATCTTCTCCTCGAGTGAGGTTCGATTCCCAGTGGAGCAAAGGAGATCTTTTTTCAGGTAAAGTTACTTAAACATTTTTTCAAGGCATAGCTTCATCTAGTCTGAAAAGACATTAAGGAATTCCTATCATTTGAGGAGTTATCTCCGTTGATAATACAGATTTCTTCTAAATTCCTTCCAAAATATTCCGTAAGACCTCTGCAAGGCCCCTAAGTGAGATGGAGCTGCGAATCTTCAGGAGGCTAGTTTACGGAGTTGGGTAAATATCTAACTATGTACGCGACGTATTTTAGGATGACGGAATACACCCTACCAAGACGTTTGGAGTTTTAGGCGTTTTAAAAGTGTTTGACTTCAGTGGAAAGTGATCCACGAATTGAAAAGTCCGAACGGCCTTGATATCTTTTGAAATCTTAAAAGTCTATTAAAATAAGTATAAATTATTCGATTTTAGTTAAAGACAAATTAAATTAAGCCTATCGTTTAAAATTCTCTAAAAAAAATTCAAATTCCTAGGAACCTTTGAAATTTCATGATATTCTTGGAGATTCAATACATTTTTCAAATCTTCTAAAATTTCATGAAATGCCATAAAATCTCTTCAAATCCTTAAAATCTTTGATATTAAATTCTCTAGATCTTATTTCACCGGAAATGTCTTAATATTATTCAAAATCCTACAAAATTGTTTGAAATTCCTCGACATTTTTTATAAATCCTTGAAATCCTTTGAAAGCTTTTGAAATTCCTAAAAATATTGAAAATCCGGTTTATAAATTATTTGACTTTCCTTCAACAAATCCTTGGAGATTAAAAATTCTTTTGAATCTTGTGAAAGCCCTTAAAACACCACAAAATCTCTTGAAATTCTGGAAATTCTTTGAAGTTTCATTCTTAGAATTTCGTTCTCTAGAATATCTGAAAATCCTGTACATTCCGTTGAAAACCCTTAAAATTCGTGGAAATTTGTCAAAAAACTCTTGAAATCCTTTAGAATCCCTTAAAATCCTCGGATATTTTGGAAATATTTGAAATCGTCTAAAACCCCCTAAAATATTTTTAAATGTTACGAAATTCCTTAAAATCTGTGAAAATATAGTTAAATATCGCACAATCCGTTAAAATCCCTCAAAATTGACAATTAAAATCTTCTGAAATCCCTTAAAATAATATTGGATATTGTTTGGAAATGGATTCCGCAAATTCCGCTGAAAAGTTTTAAAATTCGTGGAAATTTCTCAAAAACTCCTATAATCTTTAAAAATTCCTTGAAATCTACTGATATTTTTGGAAATCTGTAGAATCATCTAAAATTTCTTGATATGTTTTAAAATTTTACGTAATTTGTTCAAATCGGGTCAAATCCCTTACATTTGGTGAAAATATTTAGTAATACGTAGAAATCTTTTAAGATCCCATAAAATCTCTTGAAAAGCCTTAAAATTCTCGGATGTCTTTCAAGATCCTTTGAAATCCCTTTGAATCTCTTAAAATCCCCTGATATTTTTTAAAATATTTCAAATCGTCGCAAATCTCCTAAAACGTTTTTAAATATTGCGAAATTCCTTCAATTCTGTGAAAATAATTTAAAATCCCCTAAAACGTTTTTAAACATTGCGAAATTCCTTCAATTCTGTGAAAATAATTTAAAATCCCTCGAAACTTGTTCAAATCTCTTAAAATTAGTGGAGATGTTTGGAAATCCTGGTAATTCAGTTTAAAAGTCTTAAAATTCGTGTACATTTTTTAAAAACTCCTAAAATACTTTAAAATCGCTTAAAATTTTTCGAAAATTCACGAAATTTGATCAAATCGGGTCATATCCCTTAAATTTAGTGGAAATCTTTAGAGAAACGTCAAAACCTTTTAAAATCCCATAAAATCTCTTTAAAAGCCTTAAAATCCCCTTATATTTTTGGAAATATTTGAAATCGTCTGAAATTCCCTTAAACGTTTTAAAATATTACAAAATCCCTTGAATTCTGTGGATTCTGAGAAAAAATTTAAAATCCCTCGAAACTTGTTGATAACTCTTAAAATTAGTGGGGATGTTGGAAAATCCTGCAAATTTCGTTGAAGGGTCCGAAAATTCGTGTAAATTTATCTAAAACTCTTAAAATCCTTGAAAATTCCTTAAGATCCACTGGTATTTTTGGCAATCTTTAAAATCCTCTAAAATCCCTTAAATTGTTTCGGAATTTCATGAAATTTTATCAAATCGGGTCAAATCCCTTAAACTTAGTGAAAATGTTTAGAAATGCGTGGAAATCATTTAAAATCCCTTAAAAAGCCTTAAAATTTGCGTTAGTCTTTCAAAATTATTTGAAATCCTTCTTAATTCCTTTAAATGCCCTGATATTTTTGGAAATCTTTTAAATCGTCTGAAATTCCCTTAAGCGTTTTAATATATTACGAAAGTCCTTGAATTCTGTGAAAATAATTTAAAATCCCTCGAAAGTTGTTGAAATCTCTTAAAATTAGTGTAGGCGTTTGGAAATCCTGTCAATTCCGTCGAAAAGTCTTAAAATTCGTGTAAATTTCTCAAAAACTCTTAAAATACTTTACAATTCCTTAAAATCTACTATTATTTTTGCAGATCTTTCAAATCCTCTGATATCATTTAAAACGTTTCAAAATCTTACGAAATACCTGAAGATCAGATTAAATACCCAAAAATCTCTAATCTCTAATAAAGTCTTAAAATTCGCGCTAGTCTTTCGAGATTCCCTTAAAATTCTCTGATATTTTGGAAATCTTTGAAATAATCTAAAATCTCCTCAAACATTTTTAAATGATACAAATTTCTTGAAATCTATAGGAATTATTTACAATCCCTTAAAACCTTTTGAAATCCCTTTAAAAAAGTGGCACTGTTTGGAAATCCTGCAACTTCCGTTAAAAAGTCTTAAATTTCTTGTACATTTTTCAAAGACTCTTAAAATCGTTTAGAATCCCTGAAGATCAACTGGTATTTTTGAAAAGTTTTAAAGCTCTCTAAAAACCCTTAAAATGTTTTAAAACTGTACTTTATATTGCCTTGAAATCCGCGAAAATATTTGTGAAACCCGTTAAAAGTCCTATGAGATCCCCTAAAATTATCGGTAATTTTTGGAAATCCAGAAAAATCCTTTGAAATATCACAAAAATCGTTAAAATCCGTTTAAATGCCGTATAATCTCCTAAAATTGCCGAATATGTTTTGAAATCTTAACTTTCTTAAAATCCGTGAAAATGTACGGAAATCTATGGAAATCTTTTTAAATCCCATAAAATCCTTTCATAAGACTTAAAATCCGCGAAAGTTTATTTGCAATTCGTTGAAATCCCTTTATTTATAAACCATAGAAATCTATTCAAATGCCATAAAATAATTTTTAAAGCCTTAAAATCCGCGAAAGACTCTCGAGATTCGTTGAAATTCTTATAAATCCCTTAAAATCTCCTAAAATTTCTGGACATCTTTAGAACACTATGAAATTATCTAAAATCTTTTCAAATTTTTTGAAATATTACGATTTTTCTTAAAATCTCTGCAAATGTCATTTAAATCTAAATTTATTTCTATACTGACTTTTTATAATGACTTTCTTGAGCCACGAGAAAATAAAAAATTCATTATACAAAAATCCGTGTAGGCCTATAGTATTTTCCCATAGGATATTGGAAGTCTAATAGAGATTGAAAATGTCAAGTGACTACATTTTTTTTATAATAAAAATGATTCCAGGGCATTATATAAATAAGACATCTAATCCAATTAATCATCTTGTGGAAAGATGTATTAATTATACTTCCAACCACTACGAAAAGCCTGATAATATACCAAATTTTAGAAAAACAGTACAAGAACAATATTTCCATGAATCAATTGATTCTCTTCCCAAAGAGAAGGTATTTTAATTTTTAATTTTTTGAAGTTTGTTCATTATCCCATGTGGAACTCGGCCAGCTTAGCCCAACTGATAACCTAACGGCAATTGGACCCCAACTGGACAATTTAGTTAAAAAACAGTTAAATTAATTAACAGATTATTATTTTAAAATTTTAAAAATTTTAGAACTGTTTAAAACGCAAATTTTAAAACTGTTTCAATTATTACGGAATCTAGCGGTCATATTTTATTTGTAGAATTTAAAATAATTTGTATACTGCAAACTCACATAGGAAATTAATTATTTACGAATTACCTATTTATTACATTGTTTTGAAAATATTAACTTTAATTACTTTGTTAAAGAAAAATGGTTTTCTCTCATCCTTAAAAATAACTTTTGGTTATGAATTTTTGCTCATAGACTAAAACGTTTCTTTTATAATTGCAGTTAATTTATAATATATTTGACCTTTTATATTTTTCTTAAACTTAAAATGAAAATAATTGAACTGTCTTTTAATTAAATGTAAGCTCTAAATTAAAATCAAAGATTTTTAAAAGCGAGAAAGAGATCAGCGGAGTAAAGCAACATTTCCAAGTAAAATAACAATAAATAAACATTTTTCTTAAATTTAGTATTTTGCAATTTTGAAAAGCCCGCCACAACGCCGCAGTGCTCCCAATTGAACCCTCGTAAAGCAGAACAGAGGGAGCGCTTGGTCTAGTAGGAAGGGGAGGGGATAGCGTCACAGAACGAAGGATTAGTGCTCCGAGAGTCAAAATTTTAATACGTGTTTTAAAACTTAAACGCGATATTTTCGAAACTAAAAGAGATTTTTCAATAAAATTTAGAAGAGTAACTCTTCTTACCTTAAACAAACCTCTGAGACAAACGAAAACGAAAAAACAACATATGCTTTATAATAAATTAGTCATATGTATTCCTATGGAAATTTGTGCTAAAATGTCAGGATTTTCTCAAATTATAGTGGTAACTGTTTTTTAAAGAGTGAAGAAGTTTTTCTCAAAATTTAATATTTTTTTCTTGATTATTATGGGATATTCTTTTGTTTTAGCACAAATCTCAATAGCAATACATATAATTAATTTATTATTAATTGTATATAGCTAATTAGTTTTTTTTTGTCTCGAAGGCTTGGTTAAGTCAAGAAGCGTTATTCGTCCAAATTTTATTGAAAAATCTCTTTCAGTTTCGAAAATATCGTAAGTTAAGTTTTAAAAAACGTACTAAAATTGTGACTCTGAGCTTGAATCTCTCGACCCGTCGCACTATCCCCTCCTTTTCCCACTAGGCCAAGCGATTGCTCGATTCCGCTTCCGAAGGTTCAATTATCTTATCTTTTCGATTTGCGCATGCGTCACCGTTGGCGCGCTTATTTAAAATAATTGAATGAGCAAAAAGATTCTTGGCAACAATTAATTATTGTAAAATTATTGAAACTAATTCTTTAGGTCCAAAATAGACTTATAAAGTGAAGATTACCACAGTTTATTGATTTTACTGCTTGAAAATGATTAATGGTTTTTAACTTTAAAGGAAGCAGTACCTTTTTTTAACACAAATATGAATTTAAAATCATTTCTAATATCTCTATGTACTTTAAAATGATTATTTGTTGTTAACAATGGAAAAAAATATTATTTTAAAAAATTGCGCCAGCAGTAACCAAGCATTACGTACAGTTTCCTTCGCCAAATTCCTGCGCAGGAATCGTCAAGATTTCCTCAATGGGTTCGTGTGCAGGTTCGTATCCAGGAACATCTCCGCGATCATCCGAGGTTCCTGTGCAGGCATTTTTTAGCTACACTGTTGAAAATTTCTGGTCGAAACTTCCACTACATGTATTGGAAGTTTATTTCCAAAACGGAAGGTAACGCTAAAATACATAATGTTGCATTTTTTTATCGGGACAAAATTTTTGTTACGGTATAATATATAAGGCGCATCTTTATAGAATTTAAGGACTTCATGGA
>JAWWLR010000167.1:13544288-13560394 GCA_035041075.1 Acraspis erinacei
AAAAAAAAAATAATTTTGAACAAAATAGAAAAAAAAAATCAATTTTGAACTAAAAAGGGAGCAGTTCAATTTTCAAATGAAAAAATTCATTTTGAACAGAAATTTTTTTTATCAAATTACTTAAATTTTCAACCAACGAGATTAATTTTCCCCTAAAAAAAAAGAATTTTCATTTTTACAAAACCAGTATTTTCAACTAAAAAAAGTAACTTTGAAACACATATGGAATAGTTGAATTTTCAGTTAAAGAATTAATATTTTGAATCGAAAAAAAAATTTCAAACGTATTAAATAAGTATTCAAGTAAAAAACTGAAATTTTAATTGAAATGATGAATCCTTAATAAAAAAAATGATTTTCGACCAAAAAATGAATTCGAACGAAAATTATGAATTTTTTCTACAAAAAGCTGGAATTTTAAACAAATATTTCAATTTCTAACAAAATAGGTTCTTAACAAAATAATAACAATAATAATAATTGCTATCGAAAAAATGAATTTTCCACGAAATATTTTAATTTTGAACCAAAGAAATAAATTTTTAATCAAGGATATTGAGGTTTTACAAAAAAAGGCGAATTTTCAACAAATTATTTATATGAATTTTCAATAAAATAGTTAAATTTTCAAAATGTAAATTCTTAAATCCAACATCAAATAGACTAAAATTAAGTTACAGAAATGTTTTCAAACAACAAAGACGGATTTTAAAAAAAAATTAATTTAGAGAATAAAATACATTTTTCACAAAAATGATGAATATTTCAATCAAGAGAATTAATTTTGAACCACAAACAATAATTTTCTTACAAAAAAAAAATAATTTTGAACCACAAACAATAATTTTCTCATAAAAAAATTAATTTTGAACAAAAATAAATAAATGAATTAATTTTTACAAAATACATCAATTTTTAAACAAAAAGATTAAATTTTCAACTTTCAATATCACTTTTTAACCAAATGTCGAATAATTAAATATACGTTAAATAAGAAAAAAGAAAAATTTTCAATCCATCAAAGAACAACAAAAAAATTTTTCAACAAAAAAATTGTAACTAAGAAGATTAATTTTCGACCAAAAACACTAATTTTAACAATATACATGAATCTTCAGATAAAAAAGAACAATTTTTGAACTAAGAAGGGAAGAGTTAAATTTTCAATTGAAAAAATTAATTTTTAACAGAAAAACAACAAATTTTTAAACAATTTTGTTAAGTTTTCAACCAACGAGATTTATTTTCTCCTAAAAAGAGGAATTTTCATAAAAATATTTTACTTTTTAACTAAAAAGGCAACTGTTATAAACAAAATGGAATAATTTTTTTCTAAATATTTATATTTTCATACATATCAGACAGTTGTTATATGTTTATATTTCATGTTATCCTCTTCCTTATTTTATTCTTCAGAATTTTAAATTTATTGTAAAATTTGGTTTGAAAATCGCGCGCTTTTCATCACTTCTGGTTTCGGTTTAATCGTAGCCAATCAAAACAGTGGGAAGTTCTGGTAGAACTCTACCTGGCGGATCTTTAACTGGAACTAGAGATATGAAAAGCGCGCGATTTTCAAACCAAATTTTACAATAAATTTAGAATTTTGAAGAATAAAATGAAGAAGAAGGTAAAATAAAATATAAGCATATTAAAACTGTATAAAATATATAAAAATGGAAATTTTGAAGGCAAAAATCCATTCCATTTTGTTTTTTAAGTTATTTAAAATGAAGGTATTTTGATGAAATATTGTCTGTTTAGGAGAAAATTAATCTTATTAGTTGAAAATTTAACTATTTTGTTAAAAATTTATTTTTTTGGTCCAAAAATAATTTTCAAACTTGAAAATTTAATTGTTTTATTTTTAGTTCAAAATTTATCCTTTTTAGTTGAACTTTCTTGTATTTTGTTGAAATTATAATTGACTCGTTCTTTGTTTGATTGAAAATTAAGTTTTTTAACGTAAATTTAATCATTCGACATTTGGTATCGTATCCCAAATTAATTTTTTTGTTGATAGAAAATTAACGTTCGCAGTTAAAAATTCATTTTCTTGGACCATGTTTTTGGTAAACATTAATATTCTTGATTAAAAATCTATTTCTTTTGTTGTAATATCATCTTTTTCTTGGAAAATCCATTTTTTGTATATATTTTTTTTATTAAAAACTATTTTATTCAAAATTCATGTATTTTGTTGAAAATTGACGTTCATGGTTGAAAATTCATCTTTTTGTTTGAAAATTCGTATTTTTTTGTAGAAAATTAATATTCTTAGTCTATTCGATTTTTTATTTGAATTTTATCTTTTTTAATGAAAATTAATGTATTTTGTCAAAAATTATATTTTTTTGTAGAAAATTTATCTTCGTGTTTGAAGAATTAAAGTTTTTTGAAAATTCTTAAAATTCATCTTTTTCGTTAGAAATTAAATTTTTTGGTTAAAAATGTGGCTGAATATTTATTTATGTTGTTGAAAATTCGTCATTTAGATAATAAAATAATAATCTTTTTGTTTGAAAATTCTTCTTTTTCTGTAGAAAATTAATCTTCTTAGTCTTTTCGAGTATTTCTTTAAGCGTTATCTTTTTTAGTTCAAATGTTAACTATTTTATTGAAAATTAATGTATCTTGTCAAAAGTTAATTTTTTTGTAGAAAATTAATCTTTGTGGTTGAAAACTAGTATTTTCTTGGTAGAAAATTAATCTTCTTGACTGAAAATTCATCTTTTTAGATAGAAAAGCAACTTTTTAGTTCAAAATTCTATATTTTGGTTAAAAAATCTTTTTTTTTCGTTAACAAATTATTTTCGTGGCTGAAAATTTATTTACTTTCACGAAAATTCGTCTTTGTCATAGGTAAAATAATCTTCTTGGTTGGAAATTCATCTCTATGGTTAGAAATTTTAATATTTGGTTTAAAATTAATTCTTTCGGGAAAAGGTTCTTATTTTTCGTGGAAATTAATCTTTTTGGTTGAAAATTTATTTACTTTGTTAAAGATTCCTCTTTATTGAACAAAAATTTATTTCTTTGATTAGAAGTTCAACGAATTGGTTAAAAAAAAATTTTGTAGACAAAATTCATCATTTTCGTTCAAATTCATCTTTCTGAACGAAAATTCATCTTTTTTGTTGAGAAATCATCTATTGGGTTAAAAATTCATCTTTTTCTTGAAGAATTTGTAGACATTTTTTTTTAATTGATACATATGTAACAATTTCAAGAAATTTGTATTTCGTTGGAAATTTGTCATTGTCGGTTAAAAATTAATTTTTTCTTAAAGAAATTTATTATTATTATTATCATCTTTTGATAAACAAAATTATTTTCTTTCTTGGTTAAAATCTCACCTATTTGGTTAAAAGCAATTTTTTATGGAAGATTCACAATTTTAATTGAAAGTTCAGTTTTTTGTTTGAAAATTTATCGAATATGTTTAAAAAAATTTTATTTGTTGAAAATATTACTTCTTATAACTGAAAATTTAAGTATTGAACCTGACTTTCTAGAGATACCTGACCAGTAGAAACTATGCTCAAACAATTTTATTATTTTCAGATTATGACGGGAATAAACCAAACATATCCAAAATTAGAAAGGCTGCAGATAGATTAATTAATGATGTTGCCAGTTATTATGCAGATCCCAAAAAGGAAGCAAAATTAAAGGCAGCAGTTCATAAATATTATTTTAAAAATACTCTCCCCACCATGGATGAATTTTCGGTATGAGCTATCATTTCTATTTTAATATTTATAAACAGTAAATTTATTATAGGTAGACTTTTTTATAGGGCGGTTTTCCAGGTTTTTTATCACAAATTTAAACTTAAAATTAAAAAAAATTATTTTGTATTTAAATGGGCCAAATTTTCTGGAATATTTCTAATGTCCCAAAATGGTCCAATTTTTTGAAAAACTCAATAAATTAGCACATCTTCATTAGACGCAGAAGAATTTTTGTCGGGTTTTTGGGCTCAAATTTAAACTCAAAATTTAACCAAATTTATTTTGTATCTAAATTGGCTGAATTTGTGGAAAATTAATTAAATTATCAGATTTCCACGAGACTGAGAATTATGGGAGTTTCTATTTTTTTATTACAAATTTAGACTAAAAAATGAACAAAAAAATTATTTTCTGTTTAAATGAGCCAAATTTGTTGATAATTTAATAAATTAGCAAGTTTCCTCGAAACTAAGAATTTATGGGTTTTCCAAGTTTTTTAATACAAAATTAAACTCAAAATTTAAAAAAAATGATTTTTTATTTAACTGGGCTAAACTGATATAAAAGAACGATTTTTCAAACCCGAAGATGAGTTTTCTAAAAAAATAAGAATTTTTACTACATTTTTTTTATTTAAAACCAAAACATGAAAAAGTTCAACTCAAAAAAATATTTTTTTTTTTAATTCATGAATTTTCAACCAAATGGTTGAATTCCAAACCGAAAAAGAAGAACTTTCTATAAAAACAAAATTTTATTTAAAAAATACATTTTAAACCCAAAATCAAATTTTTACATTTTCAGTTAAGAACATTAACTTTTAGCCACAACAAAATTTTTAACAAAATTATGACTTAGGACACACTGTATTACACTGATTACACTGGATTTCTCCAATCACACTGTATTATTCAGACTACACAGGATTACTAAAGTTAAACTGGATTACACAGATAACAGTGGATTACCGAGAATGCACTGAATTACACTTTATTATTTAAATTAGAGTCTATCTTTCATAGCACACTGGATTACTCATATTACACTGGATTATATGAGATTACTTAGATAACACTGGATTACTCAGATTACACTGAATGACTAAGGTTACACTGGATATTTCATATTTCACTAAAATAAACTGGATTTCTGAAATTACACCGAATTACACTGTTTTACTCAGATTACACTGTATCTTTTAAATTTAACTGGATTACTCGTGTTACACTGGGTTATGTGGGATTACTCAGATAAGACTGGATTACTCAGATTACACTGGAATATCCTGCATTACACTGTATTACTCATATTACACTGGTTTACATAGATTATACTGAATTAACTGTTTTACTCAAATTACACTGGACTACTCATATTACACTGGAATACACTGTAGTCCGCAGATTACACTGGATTGCACTTTTTCACTCAGATTTCACTGTCTTATTTAAATTTAACTGGACTACTCAGATAACACTGGAATACTCAGATTACACTGGATTATCCTGGATTACACTGTCTTACTCAGATTACACTGGTTTACACAGATTACAATGAATGGACTGTTTTGCTCAGATTACACTGAACTACTCATATTACCCTGGAATACTGAATTTCTCAGGTTACACTGGAATGCACTGTTTTCCTCAAATTACACTGGATTACACTGTTTTACTCAGATTACACCGTATTATTTAAATTTACCTGTATTATTCGTATTACACGGTGTTATATGGGATAAATCAAATAACACTAGATTACTCAGATTAAACTGGAATGCGCTGAATGACTAATATTACACTGGATCATTCAGATTACACTAAAATACACTGAATTTCTCAAATTAAAGTGGACTACTCTGTTTTACTCAGATTACATTGTATTATTTAAATTTAACTGGATTACTCGTATTACACTGGGTTATATGGGATTAATCAGATAACACTGGATTACTCAGAATACACTGGATTATCCTGAATTACACTGTATTACTCAGATTACACTGGTTTACACAGATTACACTGAATTAACTTTTTTACACACATTACACTGGATTACTCATATTACTCTGGAATGCAATGAATTTCTCAGATTACACTGGATTGCGCTGTTTTATTCAGACTACACTGCATTACACGGTTTTACTCAGATTACACTGTGTTAATGAGATTACATGGTATTATTTAAATTACACTGGATTGCTCAGATTACACTAAAATATATTAAATTTCTCAAATTACACCGAATTACACTGTTTTACTCATATTACACTGTATTATTTAAATTTACCTGTATTACCTGTATTACTCGTATTACACGGGGTTATATGGAATAACTCAGATAACACTGGATTACCCAGCTTAAACTGGATTGCACTGAATGACTAAGATTACACTGGGTCATTCAGATTACACTAGATTATGTTGGATTACATTGTATTACTCAGATTACATTGGTTTACACAGATTATACTGAATTAACTTTTTAACTCAGATTACACTAGATTACTCATATTACACTAAAATATATTAAATTTCTCAAATTACACCGGATTACACTGTTTGACTCAGATTAAATTTTATTATTTAAATTGACCTGGATTTTTCAAATTACACTGGGTTATATCAGATAACTCATATAACATTGGATTAATCAGATTAAACTGTATTGCACTGAATGACTCAGATTATACTGGACCATTCAGATTACACTGGTTTACTTAGATTAAACTGGATTTCACTGAATGGCTAAGATTACACTGGATTATTCTGGATTACACTGCATTACTCAGATTACACTGGTTTACACAATTAACTTTTTTTACTCAGATTATACTGCATGACTCATATTACACTAGATTACACAGATTACGCTGGAGTACATTGGACTTTTGAGATTACACTGCATTACTCAGATTACGCTGGATTACACAGATAATATTGAATTAACTGTTTTGCTCAGATTACACTGGATTACTCATATTACACTTGAATACACTGAATTTCTCAGATTACACTGAATTTCCGTGTTTTACTCCAAATCAGGCTGGATATACACCGAATTACAATCGATTGCTTATATAACATGGGATACCTCGTATTACTCAGATTAAGCTGGATTATACTGAATGACACTGTATTACTCAGATTACACTGGATTACTCATATTACACTTGAATACACTGAATTTCTCAGATTACACTGGATGCGCTGGAATACACTGGAGTTTTGAGACTACACTGAATTACCCAGATTACGCTGGATTATACTGAATTATACTCTATTACTCAGATTACACTCAATTACTCAGATTACTCTGGTTTACACAGATTTTACTATATTAACTGTTTTACTCGGATTACACTGGATTACTCTTATTACACTAATATGCACTGAATTTCTCCAATTATACCCGATTACACTGTTTTACGCAGATTACACTGTATGATTTAAATTTACCTGGATTACTCGTATTACACGGGGTTATATGGGATAACTCAGATAACGCTAAATTACCCAGATTACGCTGTATTATTCAGATTACACTGGATAATTTAGATTACACTGGATAATTGAGATTACACTGGATTATCCTGGATTACACTGTATTACTCAGATTACACTGATTTACACAGACCATACCGAATTAACTGTTTTACTCATATTACACTCCATGACTCAGATTACGCTAGATTACACAGATTACGCTGGAATACACTGCACTTTTAAGATTACACTGAAATACTCAGATTACACTGGATCACACTAGAATGCTCAGATTAGGCAGGATTACACCGAATTACACTGTATTACTCAGATTACACTAGATTACTCTGGATTATACAGGATTACTCAGATTATACCGGATTAGCAGTTTGGATAACGGTGCGTCCAGCGAATTACCAGAGTTGTTTCCCCCCTCGCGTCTAAAATATGAAAATTTATTTGATTTGATCAATTTTGAATTATCTTCAACAGGTGCTTGATGGATTCAGTAAATTGATGACCGATAGTTGCTTCTTCTACCCAGCGGTAAAGTTTATTCAAAGTGCAAATGCAAATGCTGTGAGTCATTTTTATCTTTATTCATTTGGTTACCATGGCATGGAGGGTAAAGTTCGAACAGATAAAGATAGTGTAAAAAATGCAACTGTTCACGGGGATTGGCTTCGATATCTGTTCCCCATGAATCGTACAAAAATTGATTCGGTCGATATGACTTTAATAGATTTGATGGTCGATCTCTGGGCATCATTTGTAACTTACGGGTAAATATTGAGTGAAATTTACATTAATTTAAAAAATATATTTTATTAGGGAGCATCCACATATTACGTGACGTTATTTTTAATGATTTATGACTCACTAGAAAATTCCTGGATTACATAATCAACGAACTTGAACAATTGAAAAATTGTTTTTAAAATAAATAGTATTTATTTATTAAAAATAAAAAAAATAAAAATGTTTGTATGAAAGGTAGTTGTGTTTTAAGTTAAAAGATTTCGAAAGTTATTGTTTTAATTTAAAATAATAATATAAAAAATATTTACTATGTATAATATTATTAAATTTTCAGTTAAAAAACAATTTATCTACAACAACAAAAAACGAAATTTTAATTATTTATACTTAAGTTTCTATCAAAGAATTAAATTTTCATTTTATAAACGAAAATTTTTAGAAATAATATTTTTTTTCAAAAAAGTAGTTTAATTTTTAATAAATGGTTTAATTATATTTTAAAGTTGTTTAGTTGTTGATCAGGAATATGATTTTTAACAAAAAATTTAATTTTAAATCAAAAATAATCAAAAGAAAAATGTATTTTTTATAATGTATTTCAATTTTAAACCCGTATTAGATGATTTTTCAGAAAAAAATATAATTCGCAGCGAAACATATGATAAACAATATTCCAACAACAAAAAAGTGAAAGAATATTATTTCTGACCTCAAAAAAAATTTCAATTAAAGTTATGAATTTTGAAAAAAAAAATTAATTACCAAGAAAAGAGATAAATATTCAACCAAAAAATTTAATTTTACCAAAAACTTCAGGTTTTAACCAAGAATATTAATTCTCTACAAACAATATGAATTATCAATAAAATACATGAATGTTTAAGAAATTACTTGGACTTTTAACTAGAAAAGATGATTTTTCAACAAAATTTTTTATTTTAAACTGAAAAAGAAAAACCTTAAACCCAAACTGGAATAGTTAAATTTTCAGTTAAAAAATTAATTTTCATTGTTATAAAATATCCGCACTAGAAAACTCCTGAAATATAAAATTCCCGAACTTAAGAAATTAAAAAATATTGTTTTTCAATAAATAAGAAAACATTTTTATAACAAACTTCGCAGGATTCAATTCAGCACTAATTTATTTCGAAGTTTATTTTTTATTTAATTTTTTAAAATCGAACTTAGTTTTAAAAAATTATTATTAATAAATAAATGCTATTCATTAATTTATTATTAACTTTTATAAATCTCTCTTTGCTGAAAATTAATATTTTACATAAAAGATTATTTTTTAAAAATATTTTTCTTTCTTGGTTTAAAAATAAATTATTTGGTTGAAAATTCTCCTTTTTGGTCGAACTTAAATGTATCTGACACAATATTACAATGTTTGTCTCTTGAAATTTTAAACTTTATATGTTTCAGTGATAAATTATTTTTGTATGGAAAATCAACAACTTGGTTTAAAGTTCAACAACTTTGTAAAAAATTAATTAATTTTTGGTAGATGCTTCCTAATTTTAGTAAAAATTCGACCGATTTGTTCGTAAAATAATAATAATAATAAATATTTTTGAAAATGTAACGCTTTTGTAGAAAAATAATTTTTACTTTTTGTTTATTCAACAATTTAGAAGAAAATCATGTATTTCGTTGAAAATTTGTCTATTTGTTTGAAAAATGTATGTTGTTTGTTTTCATGAAAATTCATCCCTTTTACTTGGATTCAACTGGTTAATTTTTTTTATCTGCAAATTTTACTATTTCATTTTTGCTTGTGCAGTACAAGTTCGATAATTTGCCATCCGATAAGTGTACACTCCCGTTAAAACGTCTTCATACGTACGGCACGCACACTAATTGTGGTTCTCCCACCACGTGTGCTACTTGTCTCATGATTTGCGCATGCGCACACCTAATATCGTGCTACTAGACGGGCCATCCGATAAGTCTGCTATTCCTGGAATTTTCCGCCCCTACAGCCCCGAAGTTGGAAAGTTATCGGACTTGAACTGTAAACTTTTTTCTTTAATTGAAAGTTCAAATATTTGGTTCCAAAATTCCTCTTTTTGTTGAAAGTTCAATTATTCTTTTAAAAGGATCTTTTTTTGGTCCTGAATTCGACATTAACATTTCCAGTCAAAAATTGAACTCTATTAAATAAATGCACTTTTTGGCTTAAAAATTGAAATATTTGGTTCAAAATTTAACGTGTCGCGTAATATGTGGACGCTCTTTTAGTCATGAAATTAAATATCTATTTAAAATTTTTTAAAAATATTTTCTATGTTTTTATAATTATTTAGGAGACCTTCTTCGGTAGCTGTGACTGATTCTGATTTTTGGGAGCCTCATGCTGAAAACAACGGCTATCTTAAAATTACTAAAGATGACTCAGATTTAGATGTAACTCTGGAACACAACTTTTTCCCCGGCCGCATGGATTTCTGGACAGCTAATGCTGTTTAAGCCTACGATATTGTATTTTTAATCTAAATTAAAATTTTGAAATATAAATCATTTACAAATTTTTCGAAAATGAATAATTCTGAATTTCCGACAATTAATAAAGATTAGGATTTTTTTACCAACGATTTTGTAAATCAAAATTTACAAAAAAAGCTGATACCATCAATAAAAATTTGTCGGTACCGACAATAACATTTATGGGAACATTAAAAATGAGAAAGCCCATTTTCTAACTATGCGGGATATAAAAAAAATTTTAATGGAATTATTTCGATAGCTTTCCAGAAGTTTTGATAAGGTTCAAAAACAATTTAAATCTTGAGAAGATTAAAAAAATATGTGTGGCAGTGGGGCCACACGGCAGAAGTGGGGCTTGCATGCTCGTGGAATAGTGGGGAGATCTCATAGTAAAAGTATGAGGTTTCCATTGGAACCCATTTTTGGTTCCAAAGGAGGTGCAACAAAAATGAACCCCACTTTCTGAAAAGGAACCCAAACCGATAAATGCGCTTTAAGTGAAACCACACTTGGGTTTCAAAAGGATCTCAATTCTAATTGAGCCTATTAATAAAGAACCCATTTTTCGCTTTGCCCACTTCGAAATTTTATTTAATTGATAACATAATTTTCACCTTAAAGCACACATGTAATCGAACTCTGATGCACAAAACTTAATGAAGATAATTAAATTACAAAATATTGTCGCCATTAAAATAGATATAATGACTTGATCAATATCATTTGCAGATTATGTAGCAAAGTTGTCAACATGAAGGCATATTCATATGCAAGAAAGTTTTCCTCTCAAGTCATCGGTGGATAACTGTAAATTGATCCCTAACTCACCAGCCGTACTTTGCAAACGTTTAGTTTGTGAATGCGCCTCCGTGTTATTTTCAAGAGCACTCGAAAGGAACCCTTTTGGCTCTGCAGGTATCTATTGGCACTCAAGTTCTACATGATACCAACTTTTATTTGAGCCGCAACTTTAGTGAACACCTAGTTTTTTCTTTGGTATTTAAAATGATTTAATGGAATTTTCAATTTATTTCGATAATTTTAAAGGATTTCGAAGAACTTTAAAGAGTTTAGTGTTTAGAGATTGAAAACAAAACATTTTTCAAAGGTCGCCTAACCACGCACAAATTAAGAACAATTTCCGATGCCAAAGTTGAAATCAAAGTGAAATAATTAAGACAGCTATTCGAAAAAGGAGGAGTACCTACTATTAATTTTCAAGAAAAATGAATATCGAGGGGAGGATGAGAGTCGTACTCATTCAATATCATTAATTAAATTACAATAAAATACTTTTCCCAACGCCGTGGATAAAATACGATTTTACCAACTCCTCGATTTGTCAAAACTCACTTTTCTCCTCGTCCTTGAGAAAAATATAGTCCTCAGCTGGTAGAGAAGAGCAAATTTAAAATTCGTTAAAAAAGCTCCTTCTGCACGCATTAATAAATATATATTGTCCGTTCATGTGGTGGAAAATTCGAAATTTGAACTACAGTCGATATTGAATTTTATTCCGCTGGATTGTATTCTTCCGAGACTTGAAGCTGTGCCGGATATGTGCGATATGTGGTTTTCACTCAAGCATATAGAAACAGAAAGAGAAACCAAGGATGGACAAATCAGGAGAGAGACCAAAAATTCGGAGTCTGAATGGTTGGTTCGGAGTTTTTTGTATTCCACCGCGAGTCCTAAAATTGGCATACAATCCAGATTTCACTGTATTTTAGTTGAAAAGGTGACTATTTGTTTGAGATTGCGTTTGTTTTTGTCTGAAAAGTAATTCTTAAGAAAAAATCGAATTACACTGCTGAAGCCTGATGACCTTCTCAGTATAAATCACCAACCAACTATGAATCTCTTGGGTCCAGTTCTTTCCCCACACTCCCCCTTCATTAGCCGAAGTTAAGTTAACTACTTAATTTAGACATGATTTCGACTAACAAAATTTATTTCTGAAACGAAGGTAGTAGTTGGGCGTAAACTTTAAACAATGAATAATACAAATAATAATATAGCATCGGAATGGACTGAAACTTTGATTGGCGAAAGGCATGCAACCGGTAAACGTATAGGGCAAGTTTCAGGCGGTGAATGGAGACTGGGTGTTTGGAATACTAGGGTTGTGAATGATCTTAAGGTAAGAGATTCACTAGAAACTATGCAACATTAGAAACATAGAAAATGGGAAGTTGGAAGGAGGATTTGAATTATGATCAGGAGTAGATCGTGAATCACATGGTAGTTAAGGGGTCAGTTGGATTGCCAGGTAATTAACGTTGAATTCAGAAAAATTAAGAATTTCTATTCCTACGAATGCGCGATTTGTTCTCCGTCTAAAAATCCCCCAACGGGAACAGAAAAGCGCAAATCCTATTCCTCTCAATTGAGTTAGTAAAATTTAACGGAAGCATTTATTTAACCTATTTTCATTATTAAATCTTGCTATAACTTATAAATTCGAAAGAATTATTCAAATTTATATTTATTTATATTTTAATAAATTATTTAATTGAGTTAAAAAATGCATTACAGAAATCTATTTAAATGTGCGAATTAAAATAATTTTAACTCTAGAGAAGCATACTTGAATTAATAAAAATAAAAATTTTAAAACTTATATTCCACATGAAGGAATTAAAACTGTTTATTATACATATTTTGTGAACTGATTAGAACGAATTAAAAAATATCAAAATATCAACATTTTTGGGGAATAAAAGATCTATGTGAGATGTGCCTGTCGGTACAATTACAAGAAATTAAATATATTGAAAACACGCTCTCTTTTGGGAAATAGAAAACTATGCGGCGTTCGATATAGAAATAGAGATGAATTACTTTCTGCGATATCCTATTTTCATAATGACCTTAGCGATGCGGAGAGAAATAAAATTGAAAATGATTACCCACTTAAAAAGAGAAAATTACTTCTAGCCATGGAAAGTAAAGATAAAAGCAGAAGAGAAAAGGAGAAGCAAATGCAAAATATCATTGAAGAAAGCAAGAAACTATTTTAAAAATAAACGTTGATTTATTTAAAGGTAGTTAAAAGTACAGAGTTAGGTATCATGTGAAATAGGAAGGGTGAAATGCTATATGAGACCGACGGGATACTAGACGCTTAGAAAGAATCTTTTAAGAATTTATCAGAACGTGAAGTTGTAGACCACCACAACTGCGATATAGAACACGATACGTTAAAAAACCCAAGTAAGAGTGTCTGTGCCTCTGAGGTTAGGGATATAATTAAGGACTTGAAAAATTGCAAGGCTGCTGGTGTAGACAGCATTAACGCAGAAATACTTAAATGCGGTGTCGACTGCATACCTTGTGTAACTGCATGAGCTTGTGCAAATTTTGAAATTTATGCATCGAGCTGGGAAAAGTTCCAGGTGACTAAAAACAAGCGATTATTGTACCAATATACAAAGGAAAGGGAGATAAAATCAAAAAAATAATAACTTTTAAAATAATAAATAATAAATTCAAAAATAATTATTCGCAGGGTAATTAAAATAAGAAAAGCTGTGGGAAGTTCAAAGTGGATTTATGCCAGGAAGATCAAGTACGGATCAATTATTTATCTTAAAACAGATCACAAAAAAAAGTTTGAGTGTATGGAAAAAAGTTTTCTGTGCATGTGTTGACCTAGAAAAAGCGTTTGACAAGGTGGATAAAAGTAAACTTTGGGAATTCCTTAAAGAGTACGGAGTCATTGGATGGCTCCTGCATGCAATAAAATAGCTATTTGTGATACAAATGCGCAAAATAGGCGATTCCCCAAAGAGTGTGAAACTTGCAGCATGAGCCGCAGGCTCGAAGTACGAGTCAGAGGTTAGCGCACGAGCGAAGCGAGTGCGATAACGATGACGAGTGCGAAGAGCTGAAGGCAAATGCTGCAATCATACGAGTAGTAATCGCCTGTGTGAACGTGTATTACACGCTATTTTTGCAAAACCCACCCGAGAAAATTATTCAGCACTTTTTGATTTTAATTTCCTTTTCAATTAATTCACGGAATTTCGAGAATTCCGTGAATTCTACGAATTTTAAGAATTCTATTAATTGCATGAATTCCATAAATTCTATGAATGTCACGAATTCTGTGAATACCATTAACGTCGTGTATTCCGTGATTTTCGTGAATTCTTTAAATGCCACGTATTCATTGAATTCCATGCATTTCTTTAACTTGGTGAATTCCACGAATTCCATTAAGTCATTGAACTTCGTGAGTTCTATGAATTACGTGAAATCTATGAATTCGCACTTAACTTAAATATTCTTTCAAAGTGGCGCTTCTACCGTGCGTCCCGAGATACACACATTTTTTAAAGAATATTTTTATTTTTCCGGTGTGCAAAGATACGCATCTCTGAAGTGCGCATGCGCGTCCATTGCGTCGATTCGCAAAGTAGACATGTTTCAAAACGCGCATGCGCCATTATCATTGCCGCACAGTCTGTTGGATTAAAGTACTTTGCATATCGTTTAGAGGCATGGAGGTCCTCACTTTCGAGGTGGGTGTTGCAAAAACAATATATGCTTATAGCAAAGCGAGTGTATGGTTTAGTGGGAAACTGAGTGACTGGTTCGATATTATGAAAGGCGTTAGAAAAAGGTGCGTTATACTCTTTAACTCTTATGGCTGTTATGTTCATAGAGAAGTTTCTAAGAATATCCCTCTTCGAGGAAGAAGATGTGAATCTCGGAACAGTCAGGGTACATGAGTTAGCATCGCAGATAATAAGGTTGGTATGGGAGACTCTATTGAAGACTTGCAAAGAATTCTGAACAAACTGAATACAAGCATGAAGAGCATGGGCCTTGACATTAACGTAAATAAAATAAAAATTATGGTATTTGAAGGAAAGAGTGAGAAAACAATATTCAGCAATATATTAAAGAATGAGAGAATAGAATAAGTTCATAAGAACGTATACCTTGGTATATTATTCATTAGTGATGGAAAGATAGATCAGGAGTTATATAGGCGCATAAACGAGGGTAAAAAGGTTATCGGTAGAGCAGGGCCCATTGTCGGAATTAAAAACATATCAAATAAAGCTAAAGTAGCAATACATAATTCCATATTTCGAGTCATGGTCAAAGCGAGTGACGTTATAGTCCTCAAACAATGTGATGCAGAAGAGACACTATTTGCCGTATGGGTAAGAAATTGGTTAAGATGGTTCGGGCATGTTGAGAGAATAAAAAATAAACGACTAACGATAATAATAATAATACATTAGGAAATAATAATACTAATAATACCTAATAATACATTAGGAAAGCTAGATTAATGTAGTTTTTTGGTACAGATGGTACAGATATATTAATTAACTGAATTCACGTTTTGGAGAGTTAATTTCAAGCATCAAATATTTGAAGTCAAATAATAGAGCACGATAATAGTTTTAGACCTAATTGTGTTAATATTTTTGATTGGACTTTATGCATAATATCAAGTTTGGAGCAATATTTCTTATACAAGGGGCAATCGGAAAAATTTGAAAAAATTCATGAGTCTGAGGAAAACTGTTGTGAACAAATTTCAGTTGAGAAATTTGAGAAATAATAAAAATTGTTGCTTAAAAGTACAAAAATGTACAGCTGTATTAACTTCAGTTCT
>JAWWLR010000167.1:13584372-13604593 GCA_035041075.1 Acraspis erinacei
AAAAATAATCACAATTTCCAAGAATTTAAAGATTTACAAAACTTTCTCAATTTTTTAATTATTTTCAAAAACATTAAAGATTTTTTTCTAAATTTCAATGTTTTCATTGAAAATTTGAAAAGATTTAAAAAACTTCACAAGGATTTTCACAATTTTTGCAATAAATTATAAAAAAATCAGAATAATGCACATAAATTCAAAATTTGAAAGAAAATTTCATAAGGTTAAAAAAATTCCTAAAGATTACAATAATTTCACAATTTTTGCATTATATTTTCAGTAAATGCAAAAGATTTCACAAAAATTCTCACTCAAACAGTGGAGTCTTGAAATAAAAAATATCAGTTTTTCGAAGAAAAAAAAGGTCAGTTTTAATTATTTAAAAAAATTCTCGTTTCATATCAAAAAATTTCCTTTTCCAAATTAAACAACCTAAATTTAAAAAATCAATTTTGAACCAAATCTTGAAATTTTCATCAAAAATTAATAACAATTTCCAAGATTTCAAAGATTTAAAAAAATTTCTCAATTTTTGGATTATTTTCAAAAACATTGAAAAGATTTTTTTAAATTTCAATTTCTTTATTGAAAATTTCAAAAGATTTCAAAAACTTCACTAAAATTCGAAAAGTTTTAAGAAAATTTCAAAAATTCAGAAGATGTCACAAAAATTCTCAATTAAAGAGTAAAATTTTAAACTAAAAAATCTCAGTTTTAATTCTTAAAAAAATTCCCTTTTCCAAATTTATTGAATTTAAAAAAAAAGTTTAGTTTCTAAATAAAAAATTTCAATTTTGAAACAAATATTGAAATTTTCATCGAAAAACGATAATAATTTCAAAGATTTCGAAGATTTGAAAACATTTCTCCATTTTTGAAAAATATTTTTTTAATTTCAATTTTTGTTGTTGAAAATTTCAAAAACTTCACAAGGATTTGCACAATTTTTCCAATAAATTTCCAAAAAAATCAGAATATTTCACAAAAATTTCCAAAATTTTAAAGAAAATTTCATAAGATTTAAAAAATTCCTAAAGATTACAATAAATTCACAATTTCTGCAATATATTTTTATAACTGCAAAAGATTTCACAAAAATTCTCAATCAAACAGTGGAATTTTGAAATAAAAAATATCAGTTTTTCTAAAAAAAAAATCAGTTTTAATTCTTTAAAAAAATTCCCGTTTCATATTAAAAAATTCCCTTTTCTAAATTGCATGAATTAAAAAAAAACCCGTTTAAATTCTAAATAATAAAAATCAATATTGAACCAAATATTGAAGTTTTCATCTAAAAACGATAATAATTTCCACAGATTTTAAAGATTTGAAAATATTTCTCCATTTTTAAATTATTTTCAAAAATTTTAAAAAGTTTTTTTTTTTAATTTTAATTTTTTTATTGAAAATTTCAAAAGATTAAAAAAAATTCCTAAAGATTTCAACAATTTTTGCAATAAATTTTCAAAAATTCGAAATTTTTCACAAAAATCTCAATTAAACAGTTGAATTTTGAAATAAAAAATATCAGTTTTTCTAAAAAAAATAGAGTTTTAATTCTTTAAAAAAATTTCCGTTTCATATTTAAAAATTCCCTTTTCCAAATTGCATGAATTAGAAAAAAACCTGTTTAGTTTCTAAATAATAAAAATAAATTTTGAACCAAATACTGAAATTTTCATCGAAAAACGATAATAATTTCAAAGATTTCGAAGATTTAAAAACATTTCTCCATTTTTGAGATATATTTCAAAAATATTTTTTTTTTAATTTCAATTTTTGTTGTTGAAAATTTCAAAAGATTTAAAAAACTTCACAAGGATTTGCACAATTTTTGCATTAAATTTCCAAAAAAATCAGAAGATTTCACAAACATTTGAAAATTTGAAAGAAAATTTCATAAGGTTAAAAAAATTCCTAAAGATTACAATAATTTCACAATTTTTGAAATATATTTTCAATAAATGCAAAAGATTTCACAAAAATTCTCACTCAAACATTGGAATCTTAAAATAAAAAATATCAGTTTTTCTAAAAAAAAACTCAGTTTTAATTTTTTTTTTAAATTTTCGTTTCATATCAAAAAATTCCCTTTTCCAAATTAAACAACCTAAATTTAAAAACTCAATTTTGAACCAAATATTGGTAATTTTCATCGAAAAACGATAATAATTTCCAAGATTTTGAAGATTTAAAAAACTTTCTCAATTTTTGAATTATTTTCAAAAACATTAAAAAGTTGTTTTTTTAATTTTAATTTTTTTATTGAAAATTTAAAAAAATTCGTAAAGATTTCAAAAATTTTTGCAATAAATTTTCAAAAATTCAGAAGATTTCACAAAAATTCTTAATTAAACAGTTGTATTTTAAATTAAAAAATATCAGTTTTTCGAGAAAAAAAATTCAGTTTTAATTCTTTAAAAAAATTCCCGTTTCGTATTAAAAAATTCCCTTTTCCAATTTGCATGAATTAAAAAAAAAAACATTTAGTTTCTAAATTTTAACAATAAATTTTGAACCAAATCTGGAAATTTTCATCGAAAAACGATAACAATTTCTTCAGATTTTGAAAAATTTGTGCGAAAATTTCAAATAAAAAAACAAAAAATCAGAATAATTCACAAAATTTCCAAAATTTCCAAAAATGCAAAAAGCTTCCTCTATTAAAAAAAAAAACTTTTAAACTTCAATTAATAATTTGTATAAAAAAAAACGCACAATTTCTGATTAAAAATTTAAAATCCAAGACCTTTTTCCTAGTCCTAATTGATAAAATAAAATAAAATAAAATAAAAACTTTGAACTCTATTTCCGAATTGTTCTCGTAATAGTGCGGAAGGTCGCGATTGCACACATCCCAAATTATCAAGTATTCCTTACACTTAAATTCATCTATGTCAACAATGGTTTATTTATAACAGTGGCATGATATGCTCTCTCTCTCTCTCTCTCTCTCTCTCTCACATGCGGTAAAAATTCATTTATAATTTTTTTCTCTCTCCATTTGCACCTGTACTTTGATAAAAAAAAAGTACTTGACAATCAAGGCATACCATGAAAAAATGGCAGTAAATGCTCGATATTCTATCAACGCTAGAAAAATTAAGAAGCCCTAAGAATTTTGAGGAAATTGCGCGACCACTTTCCTCTGAGCGATCTTTCAACAGATCGCCTGGATATTTTTCTTTTTACTTTTTTCTTTTTTCTTTTTGCTTTCACTTTCTGGTTGAGTGGTAGAAAGAGAAGAAGAAGAAGAAGAAGAAGAAGAAGAAGAAGAAGAAGAAGAAGAAGGTCGGTTCCTGATAAGGCAGGTCGGTCAGTCCTCTAATTCGAAAATAATAATAATAATAATAATAATAGTCCTTCGCGATTAGTGCTACTGGTACCACTAGCTCGCTTGCCACTTGAATTTACTCTGCATTATCCACTTTTGGCCGGGCACGTGTGAGTCGCAAGTCGCCAGAACCGGCTGAGTTGCGTCTCCAGGCCGTGGTTTTGAGAGACAGTGGCCCGTGTTTGTGTGCCGGATCATCTTCGTCTGGAAATTTTAAAAGAATTTTTTTCTTTTTTAAATCCGGTAATTAATTTAATTTATAAGAATTCACGAAAATTCCAAAAGATTTCAGAAAAATTTCTCCATTTTTGCAATGTAATTCAAAAAAAATTTAAAAGATTTTTAAAATCATTTCAACTTTTGTTGTTGAGAATTTCAAAATATTTCTAAAACTTTACAAGGATTTCTACGATTGAACCATTTTTGCAATAAATTAAAAAAAAATCCAGAATATATCACAAAAATTTAATTTCATTTTTTTTTAATTTCATTTTTTATTTGTGAAATTCCAAAAGATTTCAGAAAAATTTCTCCATTTTTGCAATGTATTTCAAAAAAATTATAAAGAATTTTAAAATCATTTCAACTTTTGTTGTTGAGAATTTCAAAATATTTCTAAAACTTTACAAGGATTTCTACGATTTAACCATTTTTGCAATAAATTAAAAAAAAAAACCAGAATATATCACAAAAATTTAATTTCATTTTTTATTTGTGAAATTTCAACAGATTTAAAAAAAATTCAGAATATTTCACAAAAATTCTAAAATTTTAAAGAAAATTTAAAAAATATTTTTGAATATTTCCCAACATTCCCACAATTTTGCAAGATATTTTCAAAAAATTCAAAAGATTTTACACAAATTTCAAAAATCTATAAAAATTCCACAAGATTTCCTTGAATTCACAATTTTCGAAATATATTTTTAAAAACTCAGAAGATTTTACAAAAATTTCAAAAAATTTAATTAAAAAAAAAAGTCAAAATAGTTTTAAAACTACACAAAGATTTCCACGATTTCACAATTCTTACAATATATTTAAATAATCGAAAATATTTCACAAAAATTTCATTTCTTTCTTTAAATTTCAATTTTTTTATTCCGAAAATTTCAAAAGATTAAAAAAAAAATTTCAACAATTTTTGCAATACATTTTCAAAAATTCACACCATTTCACAAAAATTCCAAAAGATTTGAGAAACTTTCAAAGATTCCGCAACAATTTCACAAATATTTTTAAGAATTCATAGAAATTAATAGACTTAAATTAAATTTAAAAGAAAGAAAGGAATAAAAAAAAAATTGACTTACATTTTCATCGTAAACCCAGGCTTGATTACCACCCATTCCGTGGCAACGAACTATTTTCACTGGTCCTTGAGGACTCGCCGCATCCAAACACATATCGTCTGACATTATTTGTTGTCTCTTCGTATAAGCGAATACCTGAAAAAATTTAATTACCACAAATAGTTCAGTACCAATTTTCCAGATAAATAATTAATCGAGTGGTTAAAAAAAGGCTTTATTTTTTTCTCAAATGCCCGGATTTTTAACGAAATAAAAATAATATATACATAACTTTTTTTGTATAATTCTAATACGAAGTAAAAATTCCGATAGCAAAAATAAATTTTTGTAAGGGTCAGCCATTTAAGAAAAAAAATCTTTTTTGAACCGCGCTAATAATTAAATGTACAAATATAATTATTTATTTATTTATTTATTTTGAAATTAAATTTTTCGTTTTAAAAATTGGATTTAAAATTTTATTTTTATCACTTTTAGCGATATCCAAAAATTGCGGAAGTTATACGAAAAATTCCTGAATTTTTCAACCAAAGAAGTTGAGTTTTCAACTCGAAAAGATCAATTCTGAACAAAAAATGAAAAATTTAAATTTTCTGTTAAAACAATTAAATTTTCAGGTAAGAGAATTAATTTTCAAACAACAAAAAATAAATTCTTAACATAAGTGATGAATTTTTGATTAAAAAAAAAATTAATTCTTAACAAAAAGTGTAAAAAGTTGATAAAACAAATTTAAACTAATTAGTTGAATACTTAACAAACAGACTCATTTTCAAACTAAAATGTGGAATTTTCAAGAAAAAAGTTGAATTTTCTACCAAGAATGATTTCTCATTCAATAAAGAAAAAAGACTTATTCAAAACGTTTAATTTTCAAACAAAAAAAATCAATTTTCTACTGAAAAAGATGATTTTATATCGAAATAAATAATTTTTCAACTAAAAATTATGAATTTTTTAACAACAAAAAAATGGAACTTTAAAAAAATACATACATTGTTAAATAAAAATCATAAATTTTCAACAATAAAATTTTCAGTTAGAAAAATAAGTTTTCAACAAGAAAAAATCCAGTTTTTTAACAAAATAAAATAAATTTTTAATGAATTTCAAATTTCTATAAAAAAATATAATCTTTCCACAAAACATGGACATTTTCAGTTACGGAAATTAATTTTTAACTAAATTAATGAATCTTTAAAGAAAAAAAATTTTTTTTTTAATCAAATTGTTGAATTTTTCATCCCAGAAAATTAATTTGGTATCGAAAGATACATTTTCAACGAAATTTATATGGTTAGGAATGTCAGGAAAATGTTTAAATTGCCAGGGAAAGTCAAGGACATTTTTTTCCGTAAAAAATAGGTAATTTTTTATTTAAAAATACGTCTATTTTAATTGAAATTTCGTCATTTAGTGGTTGAATTCTCCTTTTTTTATTTAAAAATGATTAATTATTATATTTTTCCTTAAGAATTATTTATTTTTTTAAATATATAAACTTTATTAGCTTGGTAAATAAAATTTAATTTTTAAATTACAATTAAAAGTTTGAAATTGAAAAATATATGTTTTGTAATTTATATAAATATATATTTTTTTAATATCAAAAAAATTGTTTTAATTTTCTACCAAATAAATTAAGATTTAACAAAATAAAATTGGAACAAATTAGTTTAATTTTTTTAAGACAATTTTAAATTCCCGTTAATTTGCAAAACGCAAACATTTATTCATGAATTTTGAAACGAATACATAAATTTGCCACTAAAAAATATCCATTTTTCTACATAAAATGGTTGAAAATTATTTTTCAAAAAACAAAACAATTTTAGACAAAATAATTCATTGTTTAACTAAAATTATATATTTTCCAATAGTGTAATTTAGAACTAGAATAAAATTTTTAACCAATAATGGAATAGTAACATTTTTAGTTAAAAAAATTAATTTTAAACCAAAAATATGAATCTTCAACTAAAACAGTTGAATTTTCAACAACAAAAAAAAAAAAAAGATTTTTTACTCAAAAAGATAGATTTTCAAACAAAATTAAATACAATTGTAGAATTTCAAATTGAAATAAGTGAAATTTTCATTTAAAAAAATTACTTTCAAGAAAAAAACTAAATAAAAAAACCCGTTAAATTATAAAATAAAATTGTAAATATTTAAATGGAATAATTGAATTTTTAACCGAAAATAAATTTTTTTAAACAAGAAGGTCAACTTTCAATGAAAAAGATCATTTTATACAAAAAAAATCGATTTTCAACAAGATAGGTGATTTTTCAACGAAATAGTTGAATTTTCAATTTAAAAAAAAACAAATTTTCATTTTGAAAATGGAACATTTAAATTTGCAGTTAATTAAATTAATGTTTAACCAAACTGATGAATTTTCAGCCATAAAGACTAATTTTCTACAAATAAAGACGAATTTTCCACAAAGTACATACATTTTAATACCATTTTTAAATTTTAAATATAAATTTTTAGCTAAATAATTGAATTTTCACCAAAAAAAAGATACATTTATTTTCAACTCTTCAATTCTTAATGTCTTTTCAGACTAGATGGAGCTATACATTTAAATATGTTTTTAATTAAATTTGTTTCTGAAAAAAAGATATGAAGAGAAATGATTAACGTATTTTTAGACTACATGGAGCTATATAATTTAAAAAAATTTTAATTACATTCTTGTTTAAAATATCTTAGAGTAACAGAAATTCCTAACGCCTTTTCAGACTATATGGAGCTATATAATTAAAGAAATTGGTAACAAAGTTTAAAAAAAAAAGATTTTCTAAAATAAGAGAAATTCTTAACGTCTTTTCAGGCTGCATGGAGCTATACACTTAAAAGCTTTTTTTAATTAATTTTTTTTCTGATAAAAAGATCTTATCAACAGAAATTCTTAACGTATTTTCAGACTATATGGAACTATATAATTGAAAAAAATGTTAATTAAGTTTGTTTTCCGAAAAAATATTTTCTAAAATAACAGAAATTCCTAACGTCTTTTCAGACTAGATGGAGCTATACACTTAAATATTATTAAAATTACATTTTTTCTGAGAAAAAAAAAGATATTAAGAGAAATGCTTAATATCTTTTCAGACTACATGAAGCTTTATAATTAAACATATTTTAAATTACAATTTTTTTTAAAAAGATCTTAGAATAACAGAAATTCGTAACGCCTTTTCACATTAGATGGAGCTATATAATTAAACATTTTTAAAATTAAATTTTTTTCTGGAAAAAAGATCTTATTAACAGAAATTCGCAACGCCTTTTCAGACTAGATTGAGCTATATAATTAAAAAAATGTAATTACATTCTTTAATAAAAGATCTTGGAATAAAAGAAATTCTTAACGCCTTTTCAGACTAGATGGAGCTATATAATTTAAAAAAAATTTAATTAATTTTTTTTATAAGAAGATCTTATTAAGAGAAATTCTTAACGTATTTTCAGACTAGATGGAGCTACATAATTTAAAAAATTGTAATTAATTTTGTTTTTTGAAAAAATATTTTCTAAAAGAAGAGAAATTCTGAACGTCTTTTCAGACTACATGAAGCTATATAATTAAACATGTTTTAAATTACAATTTTTTTAAAAAGATTTTAGGATAAGAGAAATTCTTCACGTATTTTCAGACTAGATAGAGCTATATAGTTTTAAAAAAATTTTAATTAAGTTTGTTTTCTGAAAAAATATTTTCTAAAATAACAGAAATTCTTAACGTTTTTTCAGACTAGATGGAGCTATACGCTTAAACCTTTTTAAAAATAATTTTTTTCTGATAAAAAATCTTCTTAACAGAAATTCTTAACGCCTTTTCAGACTGGATGGAACTATATAATTAAAAATTTTTTTAAATAAAGAAACAAAAGAAAGATTGTCTAAAATAACAGAAACTCTTAACGCCTTTTCAGACTAGATGGATATATACACTTAAATATTTTTAAAATTAAATTTTTTTCTGAAAAAGAATCTTATTAACAGAAATTCTTAACATCATTTCAGACTATATGGAGCTATATAATTAAACATTTTTCAAATTACAATTTCTTTAAAACATCTTAGAATAACAGAAATTCGTAACGCTTTTTCAGACCAGATGGAGCTATATAATTAAACATTTTTTAAATTACACTTTTTTCTTGAAAAAGATCTTATTAACAGAAATTCGTAACGTCTTTTCAGACTAGATGGAGCTATACAATTTTAAAAAAATTAATTAAGCTTTTTTTCTGAAAAAAGAATTTTTAAAATAACAGAAATTCGTAACGCCTTTTCAGGCTAGATGGAACTATATAATTACAAAAAAAATTTAATAAAGAAAAAAAAAAGATTTTCTAAAATAACAGAAATTCTTAAAGTTTTTTTCAGACTAGATGGAGCTATACGCTTAAACATTTTTTTAAATAATTTTTTTCTGATAAAAAGATCTTATTAACAGAAATGTTTAACGCATTTTCAGACTAGAGGGAGCTATATAATTAAACAAAATGTTAATAAAGTAAAAAAAAAACGATTTTCTAAAATAACAGAAAATCTTAAAGTCTTTTTATACAAGATAGAGCCGTACACTTAAACATTTTTACAGTTAAATTTTGTCTGAAAAAATATATTATTAAGAGTAATTCTGAACGTCTTTTCCGACTAGATGGATCTATATAATTAAGCATTTCTAAAATTGAATTTTTTCTTAAAAAATATATTCTACAGAAAATCTGTTAGAAGATATTTTTTAAAGAAAAAACTTAATTTAAAAGATGTTTAATCCATAGCTCCATCAAGTCTGAAAAGACGTTAAGAAATTCTCTTATTCTCTGCTGATAATGGAGATTCCTTGAAAACTTTGACTTGTAACACCTGGAAGAATAACGCGTCTATTTCTGAAAAAAAATTCTCCTTTCGAAGAAGATCTTTTTTCCGCAAAAATTTAATTCCTAAAATAATAAAAACTTGAATTTTTCCATGATCAGAAGTAAATTTCCCGACGTACCCTGGCCAATTTTAAATTTTGCCTTAATTTACTAACCTGGTTGCCACCGAGTCCGTGACAGTAACTGATGCCAACATTCTCTCCCGTTCTTCTTCCCATTGTATCCAGACAATTTCGCGTCTCCACATTCTTCACATCGCCCAGATAATAATAATCCAGAGGCATGGGCGATTCCGGATAGATATTTTCCAAATACCATCTGAAACTTTTGCATTTGAGACGTTCCCTCAAACCAACTCGTTCCGAGACATCACCCACCGAGACGCTTCGCGCACCTGCAAAAAATACGCTTTCAACATCCTCCAATTTTTCCCCATTTTACCCATTTCACATCCCTATTTTGCACAGTGCTTTTTGTGTGTAATGCATTGCAGTACTAGAGTGATGCGTGAAAAAGTGTGCGAAGAACAAATCGTGTTGGTGATTTTTTAATTTGGATATTTTGCAGGCATCGCATCACATAACCTCTAAAAAACACTTCATTCCAGGTGCGCCCTAAATCAAATTAATACTAAATTATCATTCGCTAAAAAAATTCTGAAAAATAATTCATTTTTCGCTGTGGTATTAGAAATTTCTCCTGTTTTTCTGTCAGTGTTGATTGTTGTTTAAGTGTTAAGTATGCTGAAATACTAATTTTTAAACTACCAAACATTCAGACTGCAAACAGAATTGTTTGCAGCGAATCATGCTTTCAAAATTCATTCCTCACTTCCAGATTTTCGCGCGTAAAAATCTGAATTTGATTTTCTAAATTACGGGTGTCTTTTATGGACATCTAAGACCCTCTAAATTTCGAAAGAATAAATATTTTACTCTAGAAATAAATACAATCATTATTTCTAATGAAAAAAATAATAAAGTATACAATTGGTGAGACACTTGTAAAAATTAAATTATGGATCTAAGGGGGCGAGCAAAAAAATATTTCTTCACTTGAAATTTGAAGAAAAAAAATAATTAAAAGAACGCGGTTCTTTGTGTGATCTTAAATTTCTGGAAATAAAAAAAAATTCCCAACATTTTAAAATCCGGTTTGCAAATTTCAGATTTTCCAGGACGGTTTTTAAACAAATGCAAAGTTTAATTTTTTTAATCTAGCCCTTCAGATTTTATTATTTATTATTTTTATTATTGAGTTTTTTAAAGATTCTCATTATTATTATTTTTTTAAGTTGTTAATCGTAGAATTGTATTCATCTGATTTCCTTTATTAAAAAAATTAATTTTTATCAATCGCGAGGATGACTTTTAAGAGTTCAAAACACTTTAATATTTCAAAGAAATTCACAACCATTTCTGAAATATTTTAAGGAATTGAAAATATTTTAACGATTTTGCAAATATTTCAAAATATTTAAAATACATTCCAAAAGATTTCAACATTTTCTCAAATTTGAAAATAATTTGAAATATTAAAAAAAATTCTCAGAAATTTCATAAATATTTCGAGGATTTCACAAATATTTTGAAATATCTCTGGAGATTTCAAGGATTTAACAAGACTTCAAAAAATTTTAAAGAGTTGAAAAACATTTCGCAAAAATTTGAGAATAATTAAAAAAATCTTAAAGAAATACACAAAAATTCCAAAAGATTTCTAAGGATTTCAGAAACATGTTAAAGATTTCAAAAAACTCGCAAAGATTTGGGAAAAATCTGAAAGATGTCAAAGAAATACGTAAAAATTCCAAAAAAATTTCAATAATTTTACAAATATTTCAAAAGACTTCGAAGGATTTCGAAAAGATTTTATGGAATTGAAAAAAACTCAAAGATTTCAAAGAAATTAACCAAATTTTTTGAAACTTCCAAAATATCTGACAAATATTTCAAAAGCTTTTGAAAGATTTCAGAATATTTTACAGATTAAAATTTTTTGTGATGATTTCGCAAGATTTCGAAGATTTCACAAATATTTCAAAAGAATTCACCGGATTTTAAAAATTTCAAAAATGTTTCAAAGATTTTAAAAATCTCGGAAGATTTCCCATAGATTTCAAACATATTTTAAAGATCTCAAAAGATTTCCCAAATATTTCAAAATAATTCAGAATATTTCAAAGACTTTATAAAGATTACAAAGTATTGCGAGAAATCTCAAAAGATTTTGCAAAAACATGAGAAATATTTTTTAACTTTTGAAGAAATTTACTAAAAACTTCTCAAGATTTCTATGATTTCTCAAATATTTCAAAAAATTGCATTAAAATTTGTAGAAAGACTTCAAAGAAATTCACAAAAATTTCTAAAGACTTCAATGATATCAAAAAATATTTCCAAATATTTCAAAAAATTTCAGAAGACTTCGAAATATTTCCTAAAGATTTTAAGGATGTAATTTTTTTTAAGATTTCACGGAAATTAATCAAATTTTTTGAAAATTCCAAAAAATCTGACAAATATTTCAAAAGATTTCAAAAAATTCCAGAATATTTCAACGAGTTCACAAATATTTCAAAAAAAGTCACCGGATTTTAGAAAATTTCACAAAGTTTCAAAGATTTCTAATTAAAAATTTTTTAATGATTTTAGAAATATTTCAAAAAATTGCATTAAAATTTGTAGGAAGACTTCAAAGAAATTCACAAAGATTTCGGAAAGATTTATAAAGACTTCAATGATTTCAAAAATATTTCAAAAAATTTCAGAAGACTTCGAAATATTTCCCAAAGATTTTAAGGATTTAATTTTTTTTAAGATTTCAAGGAAATTAATCAATTTTTTTGAAAATTCGAAAAAAATCAAAAATCAAAAAGATTTTAAATATCTCAAAAGATTTCCACGATTTCACAAATATTTCAAAATAATTTTCGAACATTCGAAGATTTCAATGATTATTTAAAAAATTTCCAAGCATTTCAAAGAAATTTACAAAAATTTCCCAAAGAATTTAATAATTTTACAAACTTTTCAAAAGATTTGAAATATGTCAAGAAATCTCGGAAGATTTCATAAAAATGTCAAAAAGATTATAAAGATGTATGCAAGATACGACAAAATTTCAACGATTTGACAAATATTTCAAAATATTTCAAAGGAATTCACAGGATTTAAAAAAATTTCACCAAGTTTCCAAAAGATTGAAAAAAATTCACAAAAATTTGATAAATATTTCAAAGATTTCAAAGAAATTCACAAAATTTTCACAAAGATCTCAAAAGGATTTTAATAGTATTTTAAAGATCTCAAAAGATTTCCACGATTTCAAAAATATTTCAAAATAATTCAGAATATGTCAAAGACTTTATAAAGATTCCAAAATACTTCGAAAGATTTCAGAAGATTTCACAAAAATATTTCAAAATATATTTTTTAATTTCTAAAAAAATGTACGAAAACTTCTAAAGATTTCAATGATTTCAAAAATATTTCAAAATATTTCAGACCCTCTCGCAAAGATGACTATACAAAAATTCAAATAAAATGGTTAAAATTCCACGAATTTTCAAGGTTTCCGAGAACTTTTTTCAAAATTCCATGACTGTTCGAGATTTTCCAGGCCTTTTGCCAAAAAAAGTGTAAATTTTGTAGATGCACTTACAGGGGAAAATATTTCGCAAAATATTTTATGATTATTTTTAATATTTAAAAAAAATTCACAAAAACTTTTAAAGATTTTAATGATTTTAGAAATAATTTTTAAAATCCTACAAAAATTTGTAGAAATATTTCAAAGAAATTCTCGAAGGTTTCTAAAGATGTCAAAAAGATTTTAAAAGACTTTGGAAAATTTTAAGGGTTTAAAAAAATCCAGATTTCAATAAAATGAAAAAATTTTTTTAAAGATTCTAAAAGATTTTACAAATATTCTAAAATGCTTCAAAAGATTTCAAATGTTTCAGACTGGTATGCGAGATTTGAAAATATTTCAAAGAAATTCACATGATATAAAAAAATTTCGCAAAGATTTTCTAAATATTAGAAATATTTTAAAGAAATTCAGAATTTCAAAAATATTTGAAAGATTTCAACGATTTCACAAATATTTCAAAAGATTTTAAAATTTTCAAGAAGTTTCAAAGACTTCAAAGAAATCCACAAAAATTTCCCTAAGATTTAAATAATTTCACAAACTTTTCAAAAGATCTCAAAAGATTTCCAGGATTTTACAAATATTTCAAAATAAATCAGAATATTTCAAAGACTTTATAAAGATTTCAAAGTATTTCGAAAGATGTCGCAAAATATTGTATGAAAATTTTTACCATTAAAAAAAATCACAAAGACTTCTAAAGATTTTAATGATTTTAGAAGTACTTCAAAAAAATTCACAAAAATTGGTCGAATTTCTAAAGATTTCAATGCTTTCAAAAATATTTCAAAATATTTCAGACGTTTTCGCAAAGATAGGTATGACTCGCAAAGATAGGTATGACTATAAAAAAATTCAAATAAAATTGTTAAAATTCCACGAATTTTCTCGGGTTTCCCAGAACTTTTTTCAAAATTCCATGACTCTTCGAGATGTTCCAGGTCTTTTGGCAGAAAAAGTGTAAATTTTGTAGATGCACTTACAGGGGGAAATATTTCACTAAAATTTGATCTTCTGAATGAGACCTCGTTGCCAGAAGGCGGGCGAAGAGAAAAGTGAAAACGTTTGAACGGGTATCTGATAAAGGTGAATGAAACTGATTGTGTGATTTCACAAAAGGCTGCAAGCGACTATATAATACAATGAAGATGACAAAAAGACCCAGTAAAGGCATAATAATTAGGTAAGCTGTTTCTCAGATAGGAAAAAAAGAAAGAAATAAAGAAATAAAGAAAGAAAGAAAGAAAGAAAGCATGCTACTGAAGGCAACAAACAGTACGGTGTCGATAATGAAAATCGGAATGAATCGCAATAATTAATGATGAATTAATGAGCGAGGCAGGCATTCGTGCTACCTGGATTAATGTTGTAATAGAAGTGCTTCCATTGGTCCAACCAGACCTCAGCGAGGCGAGCATTGTTCCGATTCACGATCTTGCTCGTGCCGCCGGGGAAGGTGTAGGGGGTCGACTTACGAAAGACATGCCCAACATGTGAGCATGTTGCGATCTCCAGCGTCCCACCACACATCCATATCTAACCAACTCAGTTCTGTTAGTGTGTTAGCAGAAATAATTACAAAGTCTAGATGGCCATCCATTAATTACCTAACTCCTTTTATTTTGCACTTTCTCTTCCTTTCTTATTTATTTACCCTTCTCATTCTCACCTTCTCCATCTCACCCTCGGGCCGAAACCATTTTATACCATCATTCTGGTGTCCGCAAGGAGAAATAGGGGGAAAGGAAGTATAGGAAAAGTGGAAGAAAAAATAAGGGATAGGGTGCTAAAGGGAAATTAAAAAGGGGTTGGAGAAATAGCTGAAGGAGGAAAGGGTAAAGTGGATGGTAAAGAAGTTGGGTAAAGAAGATAAAAAGTGAAGGATGAAGTTTAGGGAGAGGAGATCAGTGAAGGGGAGGTGAGAGGAAAGGATAAGTGTAGGAAAACAGGAGAGGAGAATTGATGAGAAATGAAGAGGAGTGAGGGGAAGTAAAGTAAAATTAAGGGTGGTAAAGTGAGGGAAATCTGGATTGGGAAAGCAGGTGGAGGGGAGTGTTCACTGCGTAAGAGAGGAGAGGAAGAAGTATATGAGGAGCAAGTTGGGGAAGAAAGGGAAACGAAGGTTGAAGTTTAAAGAGGAGTGGAGTGGAGAAAAGAGAGGAGGAGTAGGGGAAATGATGGGAATCTAATGGTGGTAAGAAAAGTGGAAGTGTGAATTGGAGAAATGGGAGAAGCAGAGTCTTAGCTGGAGAAACAAGGAGAGGGTGCAGTGGATGAGGGAAAAGTTGGGAAAGGAAAAAGGAGCGAAATTTGAACTTTGTGGACGGAAAATTCGAGAGGTGAGGTAAGTAAAAATGGGGATAAAGGACGTAGGAAAAGTGGAGGAAAAGAGGAGGGATAAGGAGGCTGACGGTGAATGAGGATAAGGGAAGAATAAGTGGAGGGAAATAGGAGCGGCGAAGTGAAAGGAAATTAGGGATGGTAAAGCAAGGGAAAAGACGGATTGGAGAAACAAGGAATAGGGAGTGTTGGCTGGAGAAACCAGGAGAGGGGGAAGTATATCAGGAGCAAGTTGGGAGAGGTGGAGAAGTAAAGTTTAAGCTTAGGGAGAGGAAGCAAGGAAAATTCTGGACGGGAAAGTGAATAGAAATAAAGATATGGGAAGTAGGAGTGGAGTGGAGAAAAGAGAGGGGAGTAGAGGAAATGAGGGAAAATTAATGGTGGTAAGAAAAGTGGAATTGTGAATTGGAGAAGTAGGAGAAGGAGAGTCTTAGCTGGAGAAACAAGGAGAGGGGACAGTGGATTAGGGAAAAGTTAGGAAGGGAAAAAGGAGCGAATTTTAAACTTTGTGGGCGGAAAATTCGGGAGGTGAAGTAAGTAGAAGTGAGGATAAAAGACGTAGGAAAAGTAGAGGAAAAAAGGAGGGATAAGGAGGCTGAAGGTAAATGAGGAGAAATGAGGATAAGGAAGGATAAGTGGAGGAAATAAGGAGCGGGGAAGTGAAAGGAAATTAGGGGTGGTAATGTAAGGGGAATATGGATTGGGGAAACACGGCAAAGGGAGTGTTGGCTGGAGAAGCCAGGAGAGGGGGAAGTGTATCAGAAGCAAGTTCGAAGAGGTGGAGAAGTGAAGTTTAAGTTTAGGGAGAGGAAGCAGGGAAAATTCTGGAAGGGAAAGTGAGTAGAAATAAAGATATGGGAAGTAGGAGTGGAGTGGAGAAAAGAGATGAGGAGTAGAGGAAATGAGGGAAAGTTAATGGTGGTAAGAAAAGTGGAAGTGTGAATTGGAGAAGTGGGAGAAGGAGAGTCTTAGCTGGAGAAACAAGGAGACGGGACAGTGGACGAGGGAAAAGTTGGGCAAGGAAAAAGGAGCGAAGATTGAACTTTGTGGACGGAAAATTCGGGAGGTGAAGTAAGTAAAATTAAGGGTAAAGGACGTAGGAAAAGTGGAGGAAAAGAGGAGGGATAAGGAGGCTGACGGTGAATGAGAATAAGGGAAGAATAAGTGGAGGGAAATAGGAGCGGCGAAGTGGAAGGAAATTAGGGGTGGTAAAGTAAGGGAAATGTGGATTGGAGAAACACGGAATAGAGAGTGTTGACTGGAGAAGCCAGGAGAGGGGAAGTGAATCAGGAGCAAGTTGGGAGAGGTAGAGAAGTGAAGTATAAGTTTAGGGAGAGGAAGCAGGGAAAATTCTGGAAAGGAAAGTGAGTAGAAATAAAGAAAAGGGAAGTAGGAGAGGTGGAGAAAAGAGAGGGGGAGAAGAGAGAGGGGAGTGGGGAAAATTAAGGGTGCTAAAGTAAAGTGGACGAGGGAGAAAGCTGTTGAGTAATTTATAGATGGCCTCTTAGTTTGATACTAAAAAAAAAATATCTATCGATTACGAAAATCCGCTTCAGCGTCCTGCTTCTCCATCGGCACCTACAAGAGCTTTTTTTAATGAGAATTAGAAATCACCAAATGACAAGCGCAACAATGAACATGTTTCTTTTGTTAGTCGGTTGGATGGACGAGTGGTTAAGACTGGATAAGAGAGCGATATAAAAAAAAAAAACGTTCTGGAATTAAATCTACTCTATATGAAAAAAAGCTTTAAAATCGCTACGAATCAAATCTAACTATTAATGTGTTAAATGCGCTTGTTATCATTATAAAGCGGATTAATTTGTGTTTTTTTTTCATGTGAGAAAAATAACTGTATATTTCATTTTAGGTGAATTTTTTCTATGTTGGATGATAATGGACGCAAAACTTCCATTTTTTTGTAAATAGCCTGATTTTTCGAATGATTGTAAAGCTCTAAAAATTTCGCTTGAAATTTTATTTGATCTGGGGATTAAAGTATACATTTCTAAACAATATTTTTTTGCAAGTAACAGACTCTATAGTAACTTTTGAACCATTTTTTTGTCTACTTTTCATTCAGAGAGAGACAATATATTATTATTTTTTAATAATGCTCTCTTTGAATTATGAAAAAATTCGATTTACTTATATTCAAATAAATTTCATTTTCTGAGAACCCAATTTCAAAAAAATCGGTACGACTGAAAAATCCCGAAAAAAAATATCCCGATACTGCAAAATTTGTTTTTCATTAAAAAAAAAAAACGATTAGCAAATAAAAAAAAACATTTGCATTGACAATTTGTTCTCAATTATTGTTATTTCAAATTTAAACAATAATTTCAAAAATATGTCAATGCCCGTTTTTTTGTTTAATTTCTAACAAATTTTATTTTTTTATTTTTCGGAAATATTCAGTCGCTCGAAAAAAAGGCCAGAAAAATTTAACGGGTAATATTTCAATGGCTTATTAATTAATAAAATATTCCAAAAATTTCTCTCAAAATATTACCGCCAAATAAATATTAATTTCCAGTTCTCAAAAAGTATTTATACTCTCACTGAAAATTTCAATAATTCAGTATCAGATACCCGTCGAATGTAATCCACTCACTCTAATAAAAAATAAAAAATAAATGAGTACGATCGAATATCTCCAGTTCTTTCTGTAGCTACGAAAATTAAAAAAAAATGTGTTTTAAGCCAAAAAATTATGATGAATCTTTTGCAAGTACACTTTTTTCTTAATAAATTATAATTTTTAATAAATTGTTGAAAAAACTATCTTTTTTAATTGTTTCAACTGCAAATTTTTAAATATTTAATTTAAAAAAAGTGCATTTAAAATAATTTAACAAAACCGGTTCTTTGGACATTTTAAGAAAGTTTTAAAATTTTATTTTTTATATTATTACTCACTAAAAAAATGACTTTAAAAAGAAATTCATCACACTTTTTTGGCCAATAGGAAATTTCCGTAAATATTCCTCAATTTGAATTTTCAAATTCTCTAGTCGAAAAAAGGGTTTTTTTTCGGCCCCCTCTATTGAATCCACAAAAAAAATGTCAGAACCAACTTGATTAAATTTCTGTTGACAATTTACACAAAATGCAGCTATCAAGCACAGGTTCGTTAATATAACAAATAATTAAATAAAAATATAAAAAAAAGGATGCAGAGAAAACTGAGCGCGAAAAAAACATTTTTTTTTGTAAATCTCCGCTCCTTATTTTGTGTTACTTGGTGGAAGAAAAATCGTAGACATCATATAAAATAATTGTAGATTTAAAAAAATATTTCTTTCATTTTTTAAATGAGAATTATAAATATAGGTCTCACAGTCCCTATGGGGTTAAATATAGGGACGAAAGGCTACTTTTTTCACGTTCAAAGGTTGACAAATTTAGGATAAATTTCCAAGATTTCAAATGAATTCAAGTTAAATTAAAATAAATAGGAAAAATATCAAAAAATTAAAAAAAAAATCCGTTGATTTCTGTAAAATTGGAAAGAATTTCGAGGAATTTGAGGCGTCATAATTTTATTTTTAAATAGAAAATTTAATAATTCATCAATAAAATATTTTTCATATTCCATTTAATAAATAAATTGATTAAAATTTTATTTCTTTATCAATAAAATTAGGATTTTTCCCTCAAAAAATAATATTATAATATATTAATAAATAAATTAAATACTAAAAATATTGTTTTATTAATTATTAAATCAGTAAATTTGAAATAACTTAAGAAATATTCAATGGAATTTAAAAGAATATGATGAGATGGCTACAAATTCGAGATAAGTTAGAAATATTTCCGGATCAGTTAAGAATTTTTTTTTTAATTCAAAGAAAATCGATTGAATTAAGTTGAATGGAATTCCAATGAATTTAAAAGAATTCAGAGTTAATTAATAAGAATTCAGTCTGAATTCCAAAAAAATACTTTCAAATTTTTAAAATCCTACTAATTTATATATAAAAAAATGAGATTAATAATTGGAAACCCATTCAAAAGAATTGAAATGAATTGAAAAAATAATTTTAAATACCGAAAAAATTCCATTGCTTCAGTAAAACTTGGGTGAATAGAAAAAAAGTAAAAAAAACTCAACCATAAAAAAATCCCTTGCTTAACATAAAATTGAGTGAATTTTAGAAGAATTCAAAGGAATTAAATTTTTTTGGATCAATTAATAAGAATTCCTAAAATATTTAAAATTCTTTAAACTCTTTTGGAATCCTTTTAAATTTGTTAAAACTATTAAAAATGTCCCGGTATTTGAAAAAAAGACCTAAAAATATTTCAATTTCTTTGATCATTTTATGAATTGATCCTTAGCATCGAATAAATAAATAAAAAATTTTAACCAATTGAATTAGGTAAAATTGAATACGTTAAGAAAAATTTCAGTGAATTAAACAGATTAAAAATAATTTCCAAAAAAATTAAGATAATTCAGGCTGAATACCAAAAAATAATTTTAAATCTCTTCGAATTTTGGAAAAAACCTACAAAAAATTAAAAGCTCTTATAAACATGCTTTAGAACTTTCAGAAATACCCTAAAATCTTGAAAATCCCGTCAAATGGTTGAAATCTATTAAAAAATTATCGGAATCTTTCAAAATACCCTGAAATATTTCAAAAGAATTCAAGACAATTCAGAAG
>JAWWLR010000167.1:13628219-13638664 GCA_035041075.1 Acraspis erinacei
GCTGAAAATTCTTCTTCCTGGTTTGAAAATGTATCTGTTTTGTGTGGCAATTCTACTAATTTGTTTAAAATTCGTCTTTTTTGTAGAAAATTGAAAATATTGGTAAAAAATTTATCTTTTAAAAATAATAAAACTTGATATCGCTAAGAAAGGCATGTTTTCAAAATAAATTTAATGTAAAGATCCTTAAAAAGCTTCAAAATTTCATTTCAAGATCTTCAAAAATCTTAATTTAATTTGTTTATTTTTCGAAATATTTTCCAATTTTAAATTAAGCATGGATCTTCTCAAAGTTTGTAAATATATCATGAACTAACCAAAATTTGTTCTAAATTGATGATTGTGCAAATTGTTATTTATGAACCAAAATACAATATTTTTACTTACATACATATAACACATTTCTTAAATAAAAAAATTTAAATTGTAACTAATAAAGATTTAATTTAACACTGAAATATTAACGATTAAAGGATCTCGATGTCAAAAAATTCAGTTTACAATTTTTTAGTTTTTAAAATTTGATTTATAATCGCTCATTTTGAATAAAAAGTAAAATATTGCTAAATATTCAAAAATGTATTCCTTATTCAAATTTTTTTAAATATAAGGGTTAAAAATGAAATATTTTTAATCGACATAAAAAAATAGCCAGTAGAAGAAAAAAGTTGGTTTTTAAAAGCCCTATAAGATTTTCATGAAAAATTTCTGGATTTTCTTAAAAAAAGAAATATTGAAATTTTGATCGCACAAAAAATAATAAAAAGGACCAAAATTGTGCTGACAAAAAATATCTAAACTTTTTTTAGGCACAACTTTTTGATGGGATGCAGAGTTTTCGTTTTATTTCTTAAAAACAACATCTAACACAAATTTTGTTGAAAAAAACGCGAGATTCGAAAAAAATTAATAGACAGAAGTTGTTTACGCTAAAAAGATTTATAAATTTTTTCCTAAACATTTTTTCATGGAACGCGTATTATTGTTTTAGTCGTAAAAAATAAAATTGAAAATACAAATTTCAGTAAAAAATAACATTACAAATATAAAAAGTGTGAAAAAATGAAACAAGGTAAAAAAAAATTAATAAAGAAAACTTGTTCACGCAACAAATAAATAAAAATGTTTTACTAATCACTTTTTGATAGGGCACGTAGTTTTTATTTATTTATAAAAAACAACATAAACAGAAAAAAAATAAAAGTTTTTGGAAAAACGACACAAGCTGCGAAAAAAGATGAATTGAAGAACATTTTGCGTACAAAAAAGATCTAAAAATGCTTTATTTTATTAATCACTTTTTGATAGAATGCCTGATTTTTGTTTTAATCCTGAAAAATAAAAATATTTTTTTTTCTTTTGAAAAATCACACAAGGTATGAAAAAAATTAAAAGACAAAAATTGCTCAACCAAAAAGATCGTTCATTAAAGGCGAAGGAGCTTTAACAAAAGAGAATTCACAATCACTAAATAAAAATTGTTTATACTTTGACTATACAGTTAAATTATAAAATAAAGAAATATTATTTTTCAACAAAATAGTTAAACTTTGAAACAAAGATATGAATTTTCAAATAAAAATATAATTCTTTAAGAACAAAAAAGTTATTTCTTAACAAAGTTAATCAACCAAATCCTTGGAACAAAATCTTAAATAATCAAACAAAGAAGAATTAATTTTGACCAAAAAATTGAAAAATGAATTTTTAAATCTAAAAGATAAATTTGATAGAAATAGTTGAATTTTGGGTTAAAAAAGATTTCATTGGACTTTTCACGATCAAAATACGAATTTTTAAACAAGAAATAAGTTTCTACGACAAGAATTGAATTTTCAGCCTAAAAAGACGAATTTTTATTTTTCAAACAAGATTTTCACAAAATTGTTGAATTCTCTACTAAACAGTTGCATTTATAACGAATTTTCAAACCAAAAATAAAAAAATTTTCAACTAAAAATGATGAAAATATAACAAAAAAGTTCAAGTCTTTTCCAAATAGTTGCATTTTTAATTTGATCGAAGAAAGACTAAATTTGTAATAAATCAGATGAATTTTTATAAAAAACGACCAGTTTCAACTAAAAATTGGTTAAAATATGAATATTTCCTGCTTCAACTCATAATTATAATCCTTTGGGAAACGTTCCTGTTCCAATTCAGAATTTTGTTCCTTTTCGAAAATTCCCGATTCTAAGTCCGAATTATTATTATTTTGGATAAATTCTAGTTCATAAACATTAAAAATGATTTTTATTTTTTCTAGGAAATTTTTTTATTCTTGTAAAGCTTGTCAAATTTCTTAAAAAGCTTTTATATTCCTTGTTCGAAATCTACCAAATTCCATATTTTGTTTTAAATTATTTAAAATCATTTCAAATTTTAAATTAATTTTGAAATTTCTCAAATTTCAAAAATTGGAGTTCTAAATTAAATTTGGTTAAATAATAGAATTAAAATTATAACGTTCAAAGTTTAGTTTTGAATATTTAATTTATAATTACTAGTTTAATTTAATTACACTAAGAATAATTTAAAATTGATGGTTTAAAAATGGAATATTTTAGACTGAAATTATATTTGAAATTTAATAAAAGCCTTTAATTATAAATATATTATTTTGACGTTATTCTTAAATTTAAAATAGTTTCTAAAGTGATATTGAATAGTCTTGTACAATCAATTATTATTTATTTTTTAAATCTAAAAGTACTATTTAATTTTAAAAATCATTAATTAATTTACATATTTAAAGATGATCGACTAAAAATATTTTTTATCAAAAATCTGCGATTTTAACGCTTCTAATTTTTAATTTTTAAGTCCTTAAACTGCATTTTATAATTCTTTTAATTCAAATGTACGCTTAAAAATTTAAAATGAAATTTTTTTAAAGTAAACGATTTTTTAATTACGCATTCTAAACCGAATGATATCATAATTGAAAAAAATCACTATTTAACTAAGTATTCGAAAAAAAGGTTTAAAAAATCCGGGTAAAAAAAAATTTCGACCATTTCCAGGTTTTCCGTTTCAATTCATAATTTAAATTTTTTCGAAAATACCTCGTTTCAACAGATAATAATAATTTTTTTCAAAAATTCAATTTTCCACTGAGAATGTTTATTCTCCTGGATAAATTCCAATTCCAGCTCAGAATTGATTAAAAATAGAAAATTCGCTGAGTAAATCAGAAATTTTAATTCTTTTCGAAAAATTCCCGGTTCAAATCCAGAATTTTAATTCTTTTCGAAAATGCTCCATTTCAATCAATTTCGCTACAAAACTTTTTGTAATCATAGACAAAAATAAAAAATAAATTTTTAAAGAGGAGTACCGATTAAACCTTATCTCTTTGAAATTTAGACATTTTCAGTTTTATAAGTTTTCAAATTTTTTATTAGACTTTTATTACTTATTATTATTGTTGATTAGAATGTTGTTGCCAGAAGCTTTAAAAATTTGTATTATTTAAAAAACAGACATGTTTTCAATTTTTTTAAACTCATGTTATCGATGAGCAAATGAACAGCTGTTACAATAATTATTATGTAATTACTTCCGATATTACTGGGTATCACCTGCTCATCTTGGAATAACTAATACCTGGAAGAAGTCTTTGTAAAAATAATCTTCATTTATTCGTATCGTTTAATCAACAGGAAAGTGATGTATTTGAATTAAACAATAAATTATTGACAAATATTGCCACACATTTGAAAAAGAAAAGTGTCAAAATAGTGTCATAATTTTTTTTTAAGAAAAACAATTAATTTTAATTTTTACTTATTAGCACGTAAAGTGCCTTAAATTTTAATTAAATGAAATTATTTTTAAATTATTATTTTTAAAAATTATTTTTGTAATGTGTGGTCCAAATTTTAAACTATATAGTCGTAAATAAAACGTGTGTGATGGAAAATTTATTTTATTTTTAAACAAAACTTTTAGTTTTTTAACCTAATATTTTAAGAGTCTTGAGCATAAATTTTAATGTTTATTTAAAATGTTATTATTTAGTCTATAAATTACAAAAATTTATATTTATTTATCGCAAACTTCACAGTCATTCCCTACACTCTTTTTCTTCTTTTACTACTTAAATTCAAACTAAATTATTAGAATCCAATTTTGTTTAAAAAATCATACTTCTCGTTTGAAAAGTCTTGGTTAAACGTGCAACTGTTTTTTTTTTAATTCTAAATTATAATATTTTTAGGTTAAAAATTGAACTCACTGGTTAAAAATCGAACTTTATTCTGAAAAGTTCATTTTTTGGTTGAAGATTCATAATTTTAGTTTGAAAATAATTTTTTAAAGGTTAAAAATTAAATTTTTTAACTGTAAATTGAAGAATTTTTTAGGAAATTGTTATTTTCTGCTTGAAATATTAACCATCAAAATTTATCGTTTAAAATTCATCATTCTAGGGTCAAAATTGAACTCATCATTTGAAAATTGAACTAATTTCTTTCAACTTATTTTTTTTGCTAAAGGTTTATAATTTTAGTTGAAAATTCGTTTTTTTCTTGGTTAAAAATTAATTCCTTAAACAGAAATATGAAGAATTTTGTAGGAAATTCGCATTTTTTTATTGAACTATTAACCATTACATTTCTCGTTTAAAATTCATATTTTTGGGTGAAAAACTTGAACTGTTTGAAAATTCAACTAATTTCATAAAAATTAATTTTTTTGTTTGAACATTCATAATGTTAGTTGAAAATTCGCTTTTTTGTGACTGAACATTAATTTTTTAAACTGAAAATTGAAGAATTTTGTAAAAAAAATCTTATTTTTTGTTTTTCAAACATTAACTATTAGATTTCTCGTTTAAAAATCCTTCTTACGGTTAAAAGTTAATTCCTTAAACAGAAAATTGAAGAATTTTGTAATATTAACCATTAAATTTTTCGTTTAGAATTCATCTTTCGAGGGTAGAAATTGAACGCATCGTTTGAAAATTGAAATAATTTCGTGAAAATTAATTTTTTTGTTAAAAATTTATAATTTTAGTTGAAAATCCGCTTTTTTGTAATTGAAAAGTAATTTTTTTAACTGAAAATTTAAGAATTTTGCAGAAAATTCGTTTTTTTTCGTTAAAATATTAACCATGACATTTTTTGCTAAAATTCACACCTTTCTAGGTTAAAAATTAAACTCATAGTTTGAAATTGAAACTTATTTTTTAAAAGTTAATTTTTTTGTTGAAGATTCATAATTTCAATTGAATATTCATTTCTATGGTAAAAATTAATTTTTTAAACTGAAAATTGAAGAATTTTATAAAAATAATCTTATTTTTTGTTTTTGAAATATTAACTATTAGATTTCTCGTTTAAAATTCGTTTTTGTTGAAATATTAACCATTCAATTTTTTCTTTAAAATTGATCTTTCTAGGGTAAAAATTGAACTCATCGTTTGAAAATTGAAATAATTTCTTGAAAATCAATTTTTTTTTTGTAAAAAATTTATAATTTTAGTTGAAAATTCGCTTTTTTATTATTGAAAACTATTATTTAAACTGAACATTGAAAAATTTGGTAAAAAATTGTATTTTCTGATAGAAATATTAACTATTACATTTTCTGTTACAAAATTCTTTTTTCTTATGGTTAAAGATTAATTTCTTAAACTGAAAATTAAAGAATTTTGTAGAAAATTCATTATTTTTTGTTGAAATATTCAGCATTAAATTTTTCGTTTAAAAATCATCTTTCTAGGTAAAAGTTAAACAAATCATTTGTATTTGAACTTATTTTTTAAATGTTAATTTTTTGGTTGAAGATTCATAAATTCAATGGATTGGTAAATTGGAAAAATATAATTTTTAACTGAAACTTGAAGAATTTTGTAGAAAATTCTTATTTCTCGTTTAAATATTCACATTATATTTTTAAGCTTAAAATTCATCTCTTTCGGGTAAAAATTTAAACTTATCGTTTGAAAATTGAACTTATTTCTTTAAAGTTAATTTTTTTAGTTGAAAATTCATTATTTTAGTTCAAATTTCGTTTTTTTTTCATCGTTATAAATTAATTTTTTTAACTGAAAACAGAAGAATTTGGTAACAAAATTTATTTTTCGGTTGAAATATTAACTATTAAATTTTTTGATTGAAAATTCGTTTTTTATGGTTGAAAACTAAGTCCCTAAACAGAAAATTGAAGAATTTTGTAGAAAATTAATTTTTTAAACTAAAAAATGAAGAATTTGGTAAAAAATTGTATTTTCTGATGGAAATATTAACTATTACATTTTCAGTTACAAAATTCTTTTTTCTTATGGTTAAAGATTAATTTCTTAAACTGAAAATTGAAGAATTGTGTATAAAATACTTATTTTTTGTTGGAATATTAACCATTAATTTCTTGAAAATTATTTTTTTTGATAAAAATTTATAATTTTAGTTGAAAATTCGCTTTTTTATTATTGAAAATTAATTTTTTAAACTGAAAATTGAAAAATTTGGTAAAAAATGGTATTTTCTAGTTGAAATATTAACTATTGCATATTCTTTTGCAAAATTCTTTTTTCTTATTGTTAAAGATTAATTTCTTAAACTGAAAATTGAAGAATTTTTTAGAAAATTCGTATTTTTTTGTTGAAATATTAAGCATTAAAATTTTCGTTTAAAATTCATCTTTCTAGGTAAAAATTAAAAAAATCGTTTTCTATTTCAACTTACTTTTTAAAACTTAATTTTTTGATTGAAGATTCATAATTTCAATTGAAAAATCATTTCTATGGTAAAAATTAATTTTTTAAACTGAAAATTGAAGAATTTTGTAGAAAATTCTTATTTTTTGGTTGAGATATTCACCATTACATTTTTAGTTTAAAATTCATCTCTCTAGGGTAATAAATTAAACTCATCGTTTGAAAATTGAACTAATTTCTTTAAAGTTAATTTTTTTAGTTGAACATTTCGTTTTTTTTTTCATCGTTATAAATTATTTTTTTTAGCTGAAAACAGAAGAATATGGTAACAAATCTTATTTTTTGGTTGAAATATTAACTATTAAATTTTTTGATTAAAAATTCGTTTTTTATGGTTAAAAACTAAGTCCCTAAACAGAAAATTTAAGAATTTTGTAGAAAATTCGTATTTTTTTGTTGCAATATTCACCATTACATTTTTCGTTTAAAATTGATCTTTCTAGGGTAAAAATTGAACTCATCGTTTGAAAATTGAAATAATTTGTTGAAAAATAATTTTTTTGTTAAAAATTTATAATTTTAGTTGAAAATCCGCTTTTTTATCATTGAAAATTAATTTTTTAAACTAAAAAATGAAGAATTTGGTAAAAAATTGTATTTTCTGATTGAAATATTAACTACTACATTTTCTGTTATATAATTCTTTTTCCTTATGGTTAAAGATTAATTTCTTAAACTGAAAATTGAAGAATTTTGTAGAAAATTCATATTTTTTTTGTTTAAAATTTTCGTTTAAAATTCATCTTTGTAGGTAAAAATTAAACAAATCGTTTTCTATTTCAAATTACGTTTTAAATGTTCATTTTTTGGTTGATATATTCACCATTATATTTTTAGTTTAAAATCCATCTCTCTAGGGTAAAAATTTAAACTCATCGTTCGAAAATTGAACTAATTTCTTTAGTTGAAAATTCATTATTTTAGCTCAAATTTCGTTTTTTTTCATCGTCATAAATTAATTTTTTTGACTAAAAATAGAAAAATTTTGTAACAAATCTTATTTTTTTGTTGAAATATTAACTATTAAAATTTGTGATTAAAACTTCGTTTTTTGTGGTTGAAAATTAAGACCCTAAATTGAAAATTGAAGAATTTTGTAGAAAATTCGTACTTTTTGTTGAAATATTAACCATTAAATTTTTCGTTAAAAATTTACCTTTTTAGGTTAAAAATTAGACTCATCGTTTGAAAATTGAATTTATTTCTTAAAAGTTAATTTTTTGGTTGAAGATTAATTTTTTTAATTGAAAATTCATTTTTTATGGTTAAAAGTGAATTTTTTTAACTTAAAATTAAAGAATTTGGTAGAAAAGTCATATTTTTGGTTATAATATTAATCATTAAATTCTTCGTTTTTTTCATGTTTAAAAAATAAGTTTTTAAACTAAAAATTGAACTACTTGATTGAAAATTCGTATTATTAAATAATTCGTATTTTTTAGTTGGAATATAAACTATTAAATTTTTCATTGAAAAGTCCTCTTTTTAGGTATAAATGTTTGAAAATTGAACTAATTTCTTCAAAGTTAATTTTTTTGCTTCAATATTTATAACTTTGATTGACAAATTTTTTTTCATGATTGCAAATTAATTTTTTAATCTGAAAATTGAACTATTTTTTTGTAAAAATATTAGAAAAAAAAATTAATCAAATAAAATTTGGACCAAAATCTCATTCGTTGTTTAAACTATTTAGTTGAAAATTCGTGTTTTTAGTAAAAAAAATGTAAGTTCTTTGTTGAAAATTCAACTATTTTGTTACGAATTTTTTTATTTTATTAAAAATTAGTCTTTTTTGGTAGAAAATAATTTTCTAATTGAAAATGGATTTGAGGCAAATAATTATAAATATGTAAAAAATAAAATTAATATAAAACACATAATATTTAATACCTCTTCAGGGTAAAAGCGTGAAAAACTTAATTTTCTGAGAAGAAAAATGAACAAAGTATAAAAGAGATGATATGACAAAATTTAAAAGCTTTGGATGAAAAAGTGAGCGTGCAATTAATCTCATTTAAATTTCCTTCCATTTAAAGTTTCCAAGATTAATTAAATCGGTGCCACCTGGAGTTCTTAGCGCAAAATCTTTTTCCTTGTATAATTAGCACAATAAACGGTTAATGATTTGTGCAATCATCATTACTAATTCGTGGGAATCGGGAGATTTCTAAATTGCTTGAAGCTATTGTAATTAAAATTATCGACTTAATGGATTCTAATCGAGTTCTGTTCCAAATGAAAGTAACAGAAAAATAATTAAGGATATTTTTTGTTTTTGCAAAATTGACGCAACTTTTCTGGCAAGTTAACATTTTTAAAATTTGAATTGGAAAGAAAAAGTAAAAAAATAATGACAATATTCTTAATTTTTTTTTCTTTAATATTCATTTGGAGGTTCAACAAATTATTTTTGATACTAAATTTCTAGTTCCAGATTTCACACTCTTTCCCCTATTTCTCCTTATGTAAAGAATTTTTCTTATTTCCCCTTCTTTCAAGAAACTTCCCATTTTTTTCCATTTCTCTCGTTTTTTCGCTTGAGCAATTTTGCCTCATAATTATTCTTTTTTAAAAAAATTCTAATATTTTTTCGAAAACTGTATTCTTTTGTTGAAAATTCAACTACGTTTTTACAGTCTTTATTTTTGTTTTGTTGAAAATTCGTCATTTTGCGGTGAAAATTCAACTACTTTGGCAGAATTTTTTTATAATTAAAAATGTAACTGGTTGGTTGAAAGTTAATTTGTTTTGTTTAAGAGTTCAACTATTTTATTGAAAACTCGCTTTCTTTTTAATTTCAATTTTTTACTTCAAATTCAAATTTTTAAGTTAGAATTCCATTTTTAATGACATCTTATATTTTTTAGTTAAATATGCAATTATTTGATTGAAAATTCGTCTTTTGGTAAAAAATTAATCTTCTTATTTGAAAATTGCTCCTTATAGGCTTATAAATCACCTATTTGTTTAAAAATAAACTATTTTATTAAAAATGAAACTCAACTGTTTTCTTGAAAATTTGTCATTTTGGGATCAGAATTAAAGAACTTTATTAGACATTTTTTTTCAACTAAAAATTTAATTATTTGGCAAAAGTTAATCGGTTTCGGTTAAGGATTTAAATATTTAATCCGTTTTTTTGTTTCTTGAATTTAACTGTTTTTATTACATTTCAAATTCAATTTTTTAGTTGGAATTGTATTTTTTAATGACACCTTATTTATTTAGTTAAAAATGCAATTATTGTTAATTTAGTAGAGATTTTTAAAATAAAAATGCAATTTTTTGATTAAAAGTAATTTTGTTTTGGTTGAGGATTCAACTATTTTGTTGAAAATTCATTTTTTTGTATGTTAAGTTAAGCTATTTTTTAAATGTTAAATTCCATTTTTTTTGGAATTCCATTTTTAATTGAATCTTATATTTTTTAGTCAAAAATTCAATTATTTGATTCAAAATTCGTCTTTTGGTAAAAACTTAATATTCTTTGTTGAACTTTCCTCTTTGTAGGCTTATAAATAAACTATTTGTTTAAAACTAATACTATTTTATTGAAAATTTAATTATTTTGTTGAAAATTCGTCTTTCTTCCTTGAAAGTTCAACTATTTGGTTCCAAATTGAACTGCCTGGTTGAAAATAATTTTTTTCTTCCAAATTCAACTATTTGGTTGAAAATTATTTTTTTTTTAATTTAAAGTGTTGGAATCTTGAACCTTGAA
>JAWWLR010000167.1:13667654-13680031 GCA_035041075.1 Acraspis erinacei
TTGTAAAAAAAAATTATTTTCTTTTTTAGGAAATTTTTTATCTTTTTTCAAATTAGAATAAAAACAATTGATGCTGGTTGTCCAAATTTGGTCGTTGAATTCTTGTTTTTATTTTCAGGAATTCTGCACATTTACTAGAATTTTTTCTAAGAATAATAGGTGTTTAATTGTTATTTATAAATCACAATTCAAAAATTTAACTTACAAATTAAATTTTTTTAATAAAAAGAATCAAAATTGAAACGTTCAAAATGTAGTTTTTTGTTTATTTGTGATTATTTAACTTAGAATTACTGATTGTAAATGAACAGTCAGGTTTTTCTAATATATAAATTTTTTAATAATATAAATCTTTCTTATTCTGAATGGAAATTTTTTTAATTTAATGGTTTAAAAATGGAATATTTTAGACTGAAATAATATTTGAAATTTAATAAAAGCCTTTAATTATGAATATATTATTTACATTCTGAACTGAAGTCTAATAAATTTTTAATCAATTACAATTTATTTTGCGATATTACAAATATAATATATTTTTTTAATTATTTTTTTATACTTTTATATTTATTTTATTTATATAATTTATATATGTATATATAATTTATTTATTTATATTTAAAAGTCATAAAAAATAAAGTAACCATGAAATAAGTTTGTGAAAATTAAAATGCCTTTTTCGAAAATACGGTAAATGTTATTTGAATTCAAAAGAGATTGAAAGTGAAATAAGCAAGCAATCATTTTGTAACAGGCTGATGCACTTGACTCGACTCATTATTATCTTTCTTGGTATAGGTCAATATCCATGTACGATAGCGTAATCTCAAGGCATTAAAACCCTATTATACGTAAATGTAAAATTTATAATATTGCAAATTTTACTGCTTCCAAACAGATTTTTCACGGTCAATAAAATTAAAAAATTAATACTCTAGAGCTAAAATTTTTTCTAATTGAAATAATAAAAAATAAAGCACTCAAAGTGGAACTGTGGAATTTTGGATTTTTAAAATTGAAGTTTGAAAGTTTTTAATTAAGAAATTTTCAATTCAAATGCATATAAAATACTAACACTTTTCAATTGAACAATTTTAAATTTAAAAATTAAAATTAAATGAAAATGTAAAGCTGCCCAATTTCAATTTCAATCCATGAACTTCAAAATTTCCAAAATTATCATTTTTAAATAAATTTTTAACTAGAAACATTAAAAATTGAAAAAAAATTTTTAACTGAATATTTCTTAAATTAGAAGTTCAATTATTTTGATTTTAAATAGTTTAAACATCCTTGAAAAGCTCCAACATTTGTAAAATTTTAAATTATTTTTGCAATGTGTCCAGAACTTCTAAATATCTTTTAAAATGAATTGAATTTTTCCTACAATTTTTAGGAAATACTGCAAAGTTTAAATATTTTCCTTAAAACTTTGATGCATAAATAAAAATTGAACACTTATTGTACAAAAAGTTTGAGCCATTTTAAGAGATTTCCAGAAGTTAAACTTTTAAACAGTTAAACTTTAAGTTCAGAAGATTAATTTTTTTTTAAATCAACAAAACCGTTAATTTTTCAATTAAAAATTTTAAACTTGAATTGATAGCCTAATTTAAAATAAAATGTCGATTTTTACATTTTGAAAGAAACAATTTAGAAGCTTTTCAACGATTGTGAAAGGCTTCAAAATAATTGAAAATTACTTTTCAATTTGAAAAATTATTTTAACAGAATCTTTGTAAAAAATTCGGTGATAATTTTTAACTGATTTTTTTCTACAAATTATAAGTGATCAGTTGTTATTTATGCATCAATGTTTACCAATTTCAATTAAAAATTAAACATTTTCCGTTAAAATCTGGAAATTCTTAAATTTAGATTCAATACATTTAAAAAATATATTTATTTATATTTACAGTTGATAAAATAAAAATGTTTTTTATCTAAAATTTTCCACTTGAAATGCTTTTTTAATTTTCCCAGTCTTCCAGACAACATTTTAAAATCCTTTGAAAAAAAGGTAATCTTAAAAATAAATATCTAAAATGGAAAATTTTTTAAGTAAAAGCTTTTCGAATTACGCATTTTACATTGAATAATAGCATAATGGAAAAAGATAATTCAGGGTGGATTTTTTAATCGAAGAAATAAATTACTGAGTATTTCCCGGTTTGCAAACATTTTACATTTCAATGTGAAACTGTTGAATTTTGAAATTTAAAAAATTTTTTAATTTAAAAATGTTGTATTCAAATGCCCAATAATTTACACGTATAAAATGGAAGGTATTCACTTTTTTTAATGTAAAAAAATATAAATCCACTTTATCATTCTAAATTCTATGAATTAAAAAACCAATCAAGGAACTTTAAAAGTTTCAAAATTATGTTATTTTAAGGAATTTTAAGCTAGAAAAATTAAAAATTGAAAAATTAAAATATTTTAAAAGAATACTTCTTAAATTTGAAATTCAATTATTTTCATTCTAAATATTTTAAACGTCCTTGAAAAGCTTTAAAATTTTATTTCACAATCTTGAGAAATATGGAAGTTGTTTTAAATTTATTTAAAATTAAAAAAATTTTGGAAATTTTTACAGAAATTCTGAACGTTTTTCAAAATTAATTGCATTTTTTCTGCAATTTTTAGGAAATCCTAAAAAAAATTTTAATTTCCTTGAAGTTTTGTTGTATAAATAACGATTAAACATTTACTATTAGACATTTAAGTAATTTTAAAAGATATTCAGAAATTTTGAAAACATTCAAAATTAATTTAAAAATTGAAATGATAGCCTAACAAAAAATTTAGAAGCTTTTCAAGAATTGTGAAAGACTCTAAAAGAATAAAAACATTTTGTTAAAATTCCTGGGAAAATAGAAAATAATTTTTAATTTTGAAAAATTATTTTCGGAGAATATTTAAAAAGGTATTAAAAGATTTAAATAATTGTCAAAAAATAATCTAGAAGCTATTAAGGAAACTTATTAAAATTTGGATGACAATTTCGAATCTTTTCAAAATCATTAAAAAAATTTAATTTATTTATTAAATAAAATTGTTTTTTTATACTACATCAACTTGAAACGCTTTTAATTTTTAATTGTTTAAGTCTGCAATACAGCATTTTAAAATTGTTTAAATTAAAAATGTAAACTAGAAACTCTTCAAATCAAAGTTGAATAGATCTTTTTCTCGAAAAAAATTTTAAATTGCCGATTAAAAAATAAATTAACTTTTCGTTTTTGGCAAATAAGAAACAAATTAACTATTTTAAATCTCAAATTTTTAAATTCGAGCCTTTATCTAGTTTCTATAGAATCTTGCTGAATTAAGTATTGTGCACAAAGGGTTTCCATTTTTCAACAATCTGCTTTATCAGTTAATGCAGGATCTTACCAATTAATCTTAATTGTTCTTCATTAGCGAGACGATGAATATCACGAAGAATAGTCATAACTCACCTGAAACAAAAAAAAAATGATTATGAAAAAAATACTAATTAAGCAAGAATAAAGTAATAAAAGGGAATTAATCAAAGGGTATAAAGAAAAGGATTCAGTTTCATCTCGTTCAAGTTATACATGCCTCAAATTTCCAGTATCTATATTTAAAAAAAAATTTCTTCTGTAATAACATAGAATTTGAAACTCTTTGTATGCTCTCAAAAGGGAGGAAACTCGGAAATTTTCACGATAATGGGGGAATAATTTCTTTTAAGTTGCATATCTAACTTAATATAAAAGCAATTTTCGAATGAATAATTAATTTTTCAACCAAAGAGATGAATTTTCAACTGAACTGATGAATCTTAAATAAAAAAATTAATTTTTAACAAATTAGTTTCAATTTGAACAAAGTATAGTTAATTTTTTTACGAAAAGAATAAAAATTCAACTAAGAAGATTCATTTTCTACTAAAAAAATACGAATTTGCCACAAAATACATAACTTTTCAGTAAAATAGTTAAATTTTCAAAAAAAAATATCAATTTTCAAACAAAAGTGCAACAGTTAAACTTTAAGTTCAGAAGATTAATTTTTTTTTAAATCAACAAAACCGTTAATTTTTCAAGCACGGAGATTAATTTTTAACTAAAGTTATAAACTTTCAAGAACAAAAAAATGAATTTTTAATAAAGAAAATTCATTTTGTACTAAAAAAGACGAAGTTTTCAAAAAATACATCATTTTTCAACCCAATAGTTAAATTTTAAGTTAAGAAGATTAATTTTTTTTAATCAATAAAATCGTTAATTTTTGAACCAAACAAATTAATTTTCAACTAAAATGATTAATCTTAAACAAAAGAAAAAAAATGAATTTAACACCAACAAGATTAATTTTCATCCAAAAAATCTTCAACATAAATAAATTTTTAACAAAATAATTTCAATTTGAACAAAGTATAGTTGAGTTTTTAATAAAAAAAAAAAATATATAATTTCAACGAAGAATATTTATTTTCTATTAAAAAGACGATTTTTCTAAAAAATACATGCCTTTTGAGCCAAATAATGAAATAATTAAAGTTTCATCTAAAAAAGATCAATTTTGAACCTAAAGTGGAATCATTAAATTTTAAGTCAAGATTTTTTTATATAAACAAAATCGTTAATGTTTCAACAAAAAAGACTAATTTTCAACTGAAATGATGAATCTCAACAAAAAAAAATTTTGAACTAAGGCAATCATTTTTTAACCAAGAAATTTTCAACAACAAAGTTGAATTTTTAGAAAAGTATTATAAATATTAACCAAGTGTAGTGGAGTTTTTAAACGAAAAGATAAATTTTACAACAAAAAATCATCAACCAAAAAATTAATTTTTAATAGTTTAAATTTGAAAAAAAAACATAGTCAAGCTTTTAATTTTTTAAGTTTTTTTTTCAACGAAAAAGATGATTTTTTTAACCAAAAAATGTGTAAACAAAAAATTAAATTCTAACAATGTAGTTTAAATTTTAACCAAGTGTAGGTAAGTTTTTCAAGAAAAAAAATGAATTTTCAACTAAAAAACATGAATTTTCAACCAAAAAGTTGAATAGTTAAATTACAAATTAAGAAGATTAATGAAAAAAATGACACAATATATCGTTAATTTTTCAAAAAATTAATTTTCAACCAAATCAAAAAGTTAACCCTCGACCAAAACAGATAATGTTCAACCAAGGTTGTTGAATTTTCAATCAAAAATATTAATTTTCTATCACAAGAGATTATTTTTCAACAGAAGACTTAAGTTTTTATGCTAAAAAGTCGAATGTTTTAGAAAACAGTTGACTTTTTAATCGGAAATTTTTTGTTAACAGAAAGTTCATCTTCAACTAAGAGAGATAAATTATTAACGAAATAGTTGAATTAAAAAAAAAGCTCCCAGATATTTGCAAAATCAAAGAAAATTTTATACCAAGAAACATGTATTTTTCACACGAAAAATTACTTTTTGAAACAAAAGGACCAATTTTTTACTCAAAAAGACGAATGTAAAAAAAATTAGGTGCACTTTCGAAAAAAAAGTTTTTATTATCTTGAAAAAAAAAGATTTTTCATTAAGTGTTTTTACATTTTATTTTTCAAAATCTGTTCAATTAAATAGTAAAATCTTTTTTAAAAAAACATAAATTATATTCTTAAGTTAAATAGCTTTTGAAAAATAAAAAAATAATATCTGAACATAATTATGGGGAAAAATAATCTTCTTCTAAGTTATTAAAGAAATAAGTTATGTTCCATGCAATTGGTATTACTGTTAGGCCCTCAGCATGCAGACATATTGAATATCCCCCACTCAGCTTCAAGTACTGAATACTGACGTCATAATTTTGAAATTATTCTGGCGCGAAATTTAAATTTAATAAATTCACCTTAAAGTTAGGAGCAGTATTTTTATTTTTAATAAAAGAATATTAATAGACAATTGTTGGCCTCTATTCTCGTATAAAAATGTTTTTAAAATTCTGGAATCAGTTTAGTTGTAAATTCATCTTCCGAGTGGAAAATGTAACCTAATGACCCACTGCCTAAGTAAAAAAATAATAAACTGGTGTCTCATGCAATTGGTACCATTCATTTTTTCATTCAGTGTACGGATATTGGCTTTCTTCCCACTCAACTTGAAATACCAAATACCGAAGTCACCATTTTGACGTTATTTTGGCGCGAAATTTAAATTTAATAAATGTAATAACCTTCATTTGAAAGTTACGATCAATATTTTGGATTTAAATGAATGTATATTAGTAGACAATTATAAGGCTCGATAGGAAATCGTGTTTGACTATTTCGCCACCTGGTGACCAAAACTCGAACTAGAGAGAGTAGGTACAATTTTCAAGAAGTATTTTAATTTTGGCTTAAGCGTTTTTACGATTGTTTTGTGAATTTAAATACAATGATTGAATACTCAAAACTAATCTTCATCGAAGATTGTAAATGAAATACGAATTCTAACCTAACTTTTAGATAAGATTTTTAAATAGTAAATATTTCATGTATAAATTAATAAAAAATTACTTTGAGTTCATTTTTGCTTCAAAATAAGTCCATTTAAGTTTATAATCTGTTGAAAATCACAATAAATAATACAATAATTTTTTTTTTTTTTAGAAAAATATTTGTCAATAAAGTTTTTTTTCACTGCATAAGATGAGAATAAAGGCTTATTTTTAGCATCCAATAAATACTTTAAACTCCAAAAAAAATCCTTATAGAACTTTCAGGGACAAACTAAAAGTGCATCTTTAAAATCGTACCTATTATTTCTAGTCTAGATTCTCCCCACCAGGTGGCGCATCTTATTTTAAGCATTCCCAATTCTCGTATAAATTTTTTTTTTAATTTATGAAATTATTTTAGTTGTAAAATTCTCTTCCGAGTGGAAAATATGACCCACTGCCTAAAAAAAATTCTGTTCCATGCAATTGGATTTCCCCCACTACACTTGAAATGCCAAATACTGATGTCATAATTTTTACGCTATTCTGGCGCGAAATTTAAATTTAAGAAATGTAATATTCTTCATTTGAAAGTTACGAGCAATATTTTGGATTTAAATAACTGTATATTAATAGACAATTCTTAGCCTCTATTCTTGTATAATTTTTTTTTTAATTCGGGTATCATTTTAGTTGAAAATTCATCTTCAGAATTGAAAATTTGACCCAATGCTCCACTGACTAAATAAAAAAATAAAATTCTGTCCCAAGAAATTGTTATTATTGTTTGGCCCCCAGCGTGCAGACATACTGGATTTGCTCCATTCAACTTGAAATACCAAATACTGACGTCACAATTTTGATGTTATTCTGGCGCGAAATTTAAATTTAAAAAATGTAATATTCTACATTTTGAAGTTACTAGAAATATTTTGGATACAAAGAAATGTACATTAATAGACAATTTTTAGCCTCTATTCTCCTGATTTTTTTTTTAATTCTGGAAATTACTATATATAGTCACCTAATGCCCCACTGTGTAAAAGCGAAAATGCCCTTGGTGGATTGATTCTTTTCAGGTTGAAAATGCGATCGAGAGACCGCACCACGGAGATGTGACCGCAACAAATTGTAAGAAGACTATAATATTCGTCAATGGCAGAGATTTCATTGTTAACCGTTAGTCAGAAGTAGAATCAGCGCTTGAAAGTGTGCGTGTTGCAGGTTGCTAGCGCAACGGGTCCGCAAACCCGCAAAGTGAATTATTGCTCAGTAGCACGTACAGAGCAGACTTTTTTTTACCACCAATGCAAATTCTCAACATATGCATCTATCTCATCTATTTCCACACTTCACATATACATACTATATAGTCGAATATGTAAAACCTCCCACACCCCTCTATGCAAATTTCACTTTGGATCACAATTCAAAGTCACTGCCAGGTTCCCTTTGCAACCGAATTTTTTGTTAACAAATAATAATTTTTATTGGTTGCTAATGAGTCTGAGAGGAGAGCTTTACATGATGACTTTGTGAAGCTCTTTGCCTGGGGTGATTACTATGGAGATTGATCAGCGACTTGGGTCGAATTAGTATTGCAGTCTAAACACACTAGGACAGTTCAAAAATTCATTGGATTTTTTTTCAATTTTCATCCATATCGCCCCCAAATTTAAAATAATAAAAAATAAATAAATAATCGCCTTTTTAAAAAATGAAATTTAGTTTCTGTACATTTTATTCAGAATCGTCAATATTATGTGAATCAAGTTGAAACTCAACATTTATCTTCACAATTAGCTTAAGAACAATATTTATATAACCTTACAGCAAATGAAGAAAATAAAAAAATAAATAGTAATTCAAAATTTTGATTTTTGATAAAAAATTATTTTTTCCAACAAATTATAATTTTCCTACATTTTTTTTATTCTGGACCTCAAACTGTCTTTTTGGTAAAATTGTCATCTTTTTGTTATTGTGAAAATTGCAAATTTTCGGTTTAAAATAAAAAAAATTTCTCGCTGTGGATTCAACTATTTTGTTGAGAATTCGTTTTTTTCGATTAATTCAAATTTTTTCGTTATAAACTTTGTAATATTTTTCAGTTTAATTACCAATTATTATATTTTTTAATTGAGAATTCATCTTTCTCGCTTAAAAATTCAACGACTTTGTTAAAAATGTATCTGTTTGGTTTATACTGTAAGCATTTTGATCAAAATATCTTTTCTGGCAAAAAAATTATCTCCTTACTTGGAAATTATTATTTTTATTTGAAGATTCAACTATTTTGTAGAATTTTTATATGAATTAAACTGTTTTTTATTAAAAAATATAATCTTTTTGGAATTATATATCAACTTTTAAATTTTTTGTTGAGAATTCATTTTTTTCGTTGAAAATACAAATAGTTCGTTTAAAGTTGAATTATTTTAGTAAAAAGTCATTTTTTTGGTTAAATATTCTTCATTATATTTGAAATTTAGATTTTTGTTAGAAAATTAAACATCTTGGCAGAAAATTCATATATTTGTTGAAAATTCGTTCTTGTAATCTTCTTGGCTTAAAAGTTTTTTTGTTGAGAATTCATCTCTTTGGTTGAAAATTAGACTATTTTGTTGAAAAATGTTTTTTTTTATTATTAAAAATTAACTTTCTTTACTAAAAATTAATTTTTATGCTGAAAAAGTAAATTTTCATTTTTGTTTTAATAATGGATGTTATTTTGTCTACCAGGGCACTAATAATAAATTTTCCTAATTACCATTTTTAGTTAAAAATAAATCTTTTTTACTTGAAAATTTAAATAATTTATTGCAAATTAATATATTTCATGAAAATCAATCTTCTTGATTGAAAATTCGTCATTTGTTTGGTTGAAATTCATCATTATATTTGAAAATTGGTCTATTTGGTTATAAAATTAATCATATTGACAAAAAATTAATTTTCTATTTGTTATTAAGATTGCCTTTAGTTAAAAATGATTTTTTTTGGAAATTCATCCCTTTGGTTGAAAATTGGACTATTTTGTTGAAAACTAGATTTTTTTTATTGTTGAAAATAAATATGGATGCTTAATTTTCATTTTTGGTTGTAAATAGATCTTTTTAATTAAAACTTAAACTATTTTCTTGAAAATTTCTTTTTTTCAATGAAAATTCCACTTCTGTATTGAAAATGTGTCTTTTGAACTTTAAAATTCAATTACAAAGAATTCTATTATTTCACAAAGATTTCAGATACACTTTAAAGATTGAAGAAAAATTAAAAATATTTACTAGTTTTCAGATAAATTTCAAAGATTTCAATAATTTCACAAATATTACCAAAGATCCCCAAAAAATTTCAAAAATGAATTGACATGATTTCATAAAGATTGCAATAATTTCCCAAAGATTTAAAAACGATTTTAAGATTTCGGATAGGTTTAAGAAATTTCAATGGTTCCCTAAAAATTGATATAATTTCAAAAATATTACTAAATAATTCGCAAAGATTTCTAAATAGTTCAATAAAGATTTCATAAAGATTTACAAGATTACATAACTTTTTTAAGAATTTCACAAATATTACCAAATATTTCAAATATTTTGCTAAAAGATTTTTCAAAGATTTGACAATAATTCAATGATTTCCTGAAGATTTAATAAATATTGCACAAAAATTTAAAATATTTTCCAAAGATTTCGGATAGGTGTAAAATATTTCAATGATTTCCTAAAGTTTAAAAAAAAGAATAAAATAATTTCACAAATATAACCAATATTAAAAATATTTCGTAAAGATTTCCAAAGATTTCACAAAAATTTAATAAAGAATTCAATGATATCTCAAAGATTTCCTAAAAATGTTCCAAAGATTTAAAATATTTCGCAAAGATTTCTGATAGATTTCAAAGATTTGAAAAAGGCTTCTGTTGTTTCAGAAAGATTCCAAATAGATTACAAAGGCATACACATTTTCCAAAAATTTCAAAGATTTTGGATAGGTGTAAAAGATTTCAATGATTTCCTAAAGTCTGAAAAAAGATTTAAATAATTTCACAAATATAAGCAAATATTTCGTAAATATTTCCAAAGATTTAAAAGAGATTTAACAAATGTTGAAAAGATATCTCAAAGATTTTCTAAGGATTTGACAAAGATTTCAAATTTTTCGCAAAGATTTCCGAAATATTTAAAAGATTTCACAAATACTTCTATTGTTTTACGAAGAATTATATTATTTCACAAAGATTCCAAACAGATTACAAAGGCATAAAGATTTCCCAAAGATTTCGGATAAGTGTATAATATTTCAACGATTTTTTAAAGTTTAAAAAAAGATTAAAATCATTAAAAAAAAAAAAAATTTATAATATTTCGTAAAGATTTTCAAAGATTTAACATTAAAGGTTGCAATGATATCTCAAAGATTTTCTAAGGATTTAACAAAGATTTCAAATATTTCGCAAAGATTTCGGATAGATTTAAAAGATTTCAAAAAATTTCTTGAAAATCATTTGAAAAAATAATCACTTAAAATAATCGCAGGAATCTAAAGATTTTTTTTGTTATCTTGAAACCCTTCAATAACTTAAAAAAAACTTCAAAATATTAAAAACCTTATTTCTGGTTTTAAGTTTTCTTTTTAATTTTAAAAACTTTCGAATATTTTTAAAAATTATTCACATTTTTCCTAAAATTTTAAAAAAATTCTTCGAAATTAAAAAAAATTTGTCTTTAAATCCTCCAAATTCTTTGTTGATTATTTAGGAAATCTTGAGACATGTTTTACAAAGATTTCAAATATTTCGCAAAGATTTCCGATAGATTTAAAAGATTTCACAAAACTTCTATTATTTTACGAAGAATTACATTATTTCACAAAGATTCCAGATAGATTAAAAAGGCATAAAGATTTCCCAAAGATTTAAAAGATTTCGGACAGGTGTAAAATATTTCATAAAGTTTAAAAAAAGATTAAAATAATTTCATAAATATAACCAAATATTAAAAATATTTCTTAAAGATTTAACAAAGGTTGCAATGATATCTCAAAGATTTTACAAACATTTCAAATATTTCGCAAAGATTTCCGACAGATTTAAAAGATTTTACAAAGGCTTCTATTATTTCAGAAAGATTCCAGATAGGTTACAAAGGCATAAAGATTTCCCAAAGATTTCGGATAGGTGTATAATATTTCAATGATTTCCTAAAGTTTAAAAAAAGATTGAAATAATTTCAAAAATATAACCAAAAAATTTAGAATATATCGTAAATATTTTCAAAGATTCAACAAGAAAGGTTGCAATGATATCTGAAAGATGTTCTAAAGATTTTAAAAACATTTCCAAGATTTTGCAAAGATTTCCGATAGATTTAAAAGATTTCACAAAACTTCTATTATTTAACGAATAATTACATTATTTCACAAAGATTCCAGATAGAACAGAAACATACAGATTTCCCAACGATTTCAAAGATTTCGGATAGGTGTAAAAGATTTCAATGCTTTCCTAAAGTGGATAAATTTAGAAAAACTGCAACTTTCTAGCATTAATTTAGGATAATATTATTACAAATTATCCTTTTAAATGTTCTCTTTAAATTAATTTTAAAAACATCTGCCGATCATTTTACTTCCCACATTTTTACATAGGACTTTTACAATTAAAGGTCTTACCATCTATGATCGAAATTTAGTGATTGTGAAATCTCTTTAGTTAAAACTCTTTCAGACTTAAAGAACACATTCTCATTAAATGTTTCGTGACAAAAAAAGGTCAAAAGCAAATTTTTAGATCTAATTTAGGCCTTAAAAAATTGACTTGCTTACACTTCCATTTTTACAGTATTTTCTTACAACTACTTTTTTTTTTTTAAACTAACATCCATCCACACCTTATCTCTAAGCCGACCTCGCCTTCCTCACTTCGCATCGCCTCGC
>JAWWLR010000167.1:13699177-13715487 GCA_035041075.1 Acraspis erinacei
ATTAAAAAAGATTTAAAGAGATTTCCAAAATTGTAAAAAAAAATAATCTGGAAGACTTTCAGCATTTTAAAATTTTTTTTAGGTTTTATTAAAAGTGTTAGGAAAAAGTCGAATCATTTAAAACGATATTCAGAAGTTTTGAAAGAATTTCAAAATAATTCAGAGTTGAAAAGATTCAAAATAATTACAAGTAAAATTATATGCGGAAATTTCGTTAAGATTCCTATAAAAATTACAAATGTTTTTTTACCTTAGAAAATTGGTTTTAAGAGAATATTTAAAAAGATTTTAAAATATTTCAAATATCTTAAACAAAAATTAGAACATTTTAAGTAATTTTTTTTTATTTTGCAGGATTGATTAATATTTTTATAAAAAAATCAAATAAATTTAAGAGATATTTAGAAATGGAAGAAAAATTTTAATTTAAAATTCGAAAAGATTCCAAATAAATTTTAACGAAAATATATATTTTTGAAGATTTTAAAAAAAAACTTTTGAAGCTTTTTAAGGATTTTTTAATATTAAAGTTAATTTCTTTTTTTTAAAAATTATTTTTGACAAAATACTTAAAAAGAGTATAAAACTAAAACAAATTAGTAAAAATAAATAAAAATCAAAAAATTATTACTTTAGGAAAAATTCTATTAGGTTAAAAGATATTTAGTAGCTTTGGAGAGATTAAAAAATAATTTCAAATTTGGAATTATTCCAAAAATTGTGTAAAAAAATATTTACGTTTAATGATCTTTAAACAAGATTTTGACGTTTTCAAATGATTTTTTAAGCTTTTCAGATAATAACAAAATATACTTAAGATAACTGTAAAAATGTTTAATGATTTTTCTTTTTAAAAAAAGATTTTTTACAAGATTTCAAAACAAATTTTGACGTATAAATAAAAATTGAAATTTCCAAAATAGTCAGAAAATAATCTGGAAGATTTTAACGCATTATTTTAATTTTGCAGGATTTATTAAAACTATGAGGGAAAACTCGAATAATATAAAAAGTTGTTTAGAAGTTTCAAAAGAATTTCAAAAATAATAACAAATTTAAAGATATTTAGGTTAAATAAGTATTAAGGTTTTTGAGGATTTTGAAATGAAATTTTGAATCTTTTTAGCCAATTTGACAGGCTGAAAAAGAAGAAATAAATTTGACAAAAATTTCTAGAAAAATTAAAAATGAGTTTATATTTTGAGTAAAGCGTATAGCCTATGCTTTTTTTTATAAATTTTCATTTTTTAAACGGAATTTTTCAGCTTTCTGAGTTTGAATTGTTTCATTTTAATCTTAAAAAATGTTTACTAACCGGGAAATGATTGAGAATTATTTTTACTGAATAAAATGCCCACTCTGAAAAGTTGTAGCTTCAAACAATATTACACAAAACTCCGACATTCTAGCATTATTCTAAGAGAATATTATTACAAATAATAAATTGTTTAAAAAATTATTCTTGTTAAATTGATTTGATTATTAAAGATAATGGCTTTTGGTAACTATTTGTAACTATTTTATTGAAAACTGAACTATTTTCCTTTATTTTTTTTATTAAACGTTATTCTTATATTAATATTATATTGAATAAGCCTAATTGTACAATACTTTGAAATTCAAATTCATGAGGTTAATGAATTTTAAACTGAAAACGTTAAAAAATTGATACATAAAAAATTGCAGTCAAATCTGACTTTTAAAATGTTAAAAATGGTTAAATTTGTGAAGTCTTCAATGTTCAGTTTAAAGGTCTTCAAAACGATAAATTTAAATTAAATTAAATAATAAAATAAAAAATTAAGCATTGCTAATACAAAGGGATTACAAGTACAATAGATACTAATTTCAAGATCTCAGGTATGCCCTCCTCTAATCTGACGCGAGATTTACTGGGTGAAGGCGAGTGAGGGGTAGCAATGGTGGGGGTATACTTAACCAGGTATCTGCGAGTCGGGCGATGACCATAGGCATAGGGGACCGGTCTGTAACGCCTGTGATTAAAAAATGAATCGAAAACCTGTAATAAAAGGGAAAGAAAAGGTCAAAATTTTAGATTTTGGATGTTTAAGGAGGTTTTTCAAATTTTTGGGCAAAAAAGGGGATTGGGTAAAAAAACAAGGGGCCGGATTATGATGTCTGCGTTAGTATCAAAAGCGATAATTTTCTTGCTTCTTGAAAGTGATTTATAGTCGAAAGTAATGAAGGCAATTAAATTGCAGTGACATCGAGGATCGTCGCTACCCGTGAATAACGGTCTACTGTTGCGTTCTCTGCATTTGTTTGGTCATTTACATTGGTTTTCGTGTCAACACCATTCCGCCATGGACTGATGAATACAATTCCGAGGCTCTATAAAACATTTATTGATTGCCTGCGGCTTGCATTTTAAGCCGGATTTCAATCACCTTTTCACTTCAGAATTTCATTACCGGCATGTTAAAGAGAATTAAATTATTATTTTCAGGATAGGAAGTCAGCTCACGTTGGTCCCAAATATTTTTCAGCGAAAATAACAGGATCGTTGCCAGCAAATTGTGAAATTTAAGAGCCGGTCGCTTTGCCATTTCCATGTTTTAATAGACTTTTTTTGGAATAATACTAGGATAAAGTATTTAAATTTAAGATTACAATACACGACCGAAGTCCACTTCCTGTTTGCCTTGTTGCTGATTTGAGCTAGAAACAATTTGATTGGAGTAAGTTATCCAGTTTGGAGGAAATAGATGTAAAAAATGGAAAGTTAAATTTTCAGAGAAATTAATTAATTTTTAACTAAAATCACGAACCTTTGCACAAAAAAATGATTTTTTAACTAAATAAAAAACTAATCAACCAGAAAGATTAATTTTCTACCAAAAGAAAAAAACTGTTTAACTAAAGAAAATAAATTTTCAACAACCAACAAAAAAAATGAATTTTCAATCAAATAATGAAATAATGAAATTTTTTTGAGGTTTTTGAATTTCAATTAGAAAAGAAGTCTCAGTCAAAATTTGCCATTTTTTGGCGATGACCCCACAATACATAAAACTATGGCCTGGGTCTTGAAATAATTTGTATTTTGAATATTAAATAATTAAATATACTGAATTTACAACAAATTAAGAAATAAAATAATAATATTTCTTTAGAATATATTCTACTATTGAAATCAAATGCCGACATAAATGGTTCGGTAAGTCCCACTTAAGGAACGTTTATCTCTATGTTCTAACAATGATAAAAATTTATCGCAAATATCAGGTATGCGATGAAAATTAAATTGTCAACAGTAAATTTAGATTCTCAACTAAATAGTTGAATTTCCCCCTGAAATATTACTTTAATATCAAAACAAGTTTAATTTTACTAATCAGGCGAATTTTCAATTAGGGAAATTTATTTTATACAAATTAGGAAAAATTTTAATCCAAAAAGGTACATAAAATTTCAACCAATAGTTGAATTTTAAATTAAAGAAGAACAATTTTATACAAAAAATGGAATAACTATATTTTAGATTAAAAAAATTAATTTTCAACCAAAAAAAGTTAAATTTTTATGCAAACAGTTGAGTTTTTACCTAAAGTGATAAATCATTACCCCAAATTAATTCTTAATAAAAAAACAACTTATTTTCAGTAAAATAATTAAATTTTTAACAATTTCAATACAAAAAAATGTAAAGCACATATTTCAAACAAAAAAGCATCAAATTTTAAATTAAAAACGAGTTGATATTTCAACAAAAAGTTGGTTAAATCTCTGATGAAATATTAATTTTTAATTAAAAAAGAATTATTTTCTAAACTGCCCCTTTGATTAATTAAGTCATACAGTTGAATTACTAATAAAAAAGATGATTTTTTAAACAAGATAAACTTTCTTCCAAAAAATACGAATTCCCCAGAGAATACACGAGTTTCCAACCAAGCAGTTAAATTCTAAAAAAAATATATAAATTTTCAACCGAAAATTAAATATTAAAATTTTAAATTAAAAAAAATAATAATTTTCAACCAAAAATGAATAGCATTTTCAACAAACCAGTTAATTTTTTAACCAAAACACTATAGTTAGATTTTCCAACTGAAAAAATAATTTTGTTTAAAACAGTTGAATTTGTAACCAAAAGGATGATTTTTTAAACAAGATTATTAATTTTCTTCTAAAAATATAAGTTCTCAACAAAATACGTAAATTTTAAACAATTAGTGTAGATTTCAAGTAGAAAATAATCAACTTTTAATTTAAAAAAAGCGATTTTTAATTTAAAAAAAAAAAGAATTTTAAACGAAATAGTTAAACTTCCAACTAAAAATATGAATTTTCGACAATAAAATCAATTTTAAAACAAATTATTTAATTTTTCATGCAATTTTTGAATTTTGAAGCTAGACAATGACTTTCGTTCAAAACAGTTGAATTTCTAACCAAAAGAATTATTCTTTTTTAAACTAGAAGAATAATTTTCTTCCAAAAAATACGAGTTCTCAACAAAATATGTGAATTTTTGAACAAATAGTGTAATTTTGAAATAGAAAACAGCATTTTTAAATTAAAATTCAATTTTCAACCACAGATGGAATAGTTACATTTTCAGTTTAAGAAATTAATTCTTAACGAAAAAAATCCAAGTTTAAACAAAATAGTTCAATTTTTAATTGAAATTATTAGTCTTAAAAAAAATAATTTTTCAACTAAAAAAGATGATTTTTAAACAACAAGATTAATTTTCTACCAAAAAATACGAATTCCCTTCAAAATAAGTGAATTTTTAACTGAACATTTAAATTTTCAACTAAAAAGATTAGTTTTTAACAAAATAGCGCTTTTCCCAATCAAAAAAAATTTCCAACCAAAAATGAAATAGCTGAATTTTCATTTAGAACTTTTTTATTTTTAACCAAACATAATCACATTTCAACAACATAGTTTAATTTTTAACCGAAATAGTTGAAAGTTGATCAATAAAGTCAGTTTTTAACCCAAAAATTAAAATTTTCAACAAAAAAGTGAAAAAACAGAAGGGCGACATACAAGGAGGAGGATGAGGAGAATGAGGAGGAGCAGGTGGTGGAGAAGGAGGATAAAGAGAATGAAGAGGAAGATGATCAGAAGGTGGTCGAGGTGGTGGAAGAATTACAAAAGGATGAGGAGGAAGATGAGAAGGTGGTGGATGAGAAGGAGGAGGAAAATGAGATAGAAAAGGAGATAGTGGTGATGAGGAGTAGGAGGATGATGAGAAGGACGATAAGGAAATTGAGGAGGAAGAGTATGAGAAGGTGGCTGTGGTGGCTGGTGACGTTAAAGAGGAGGAGGAGGTGTTGGAGTAGGCGGCGGTGAAGGAGAAGGATGAATAGAAGGAGAAGGATAAGGAGAAGGATGATGAAGAGAATAAAAAGATGGTGGTGGTGGAAAAGGATATTTAGAATGAGGGAGATCAGTAAGAGGATGAGAAGGTGACCGTGGTGGTGGATGAATTAAAGTAGGATGAGAAGGAGGATGAGGAGGGGTAGGAGGCAGAAGATGAGAAGGTAGTGGTTCTGGTGGAGGAGGTGGTGGAGAAGAAGGACGATAAAGAGAATGAGTAGGAAGAGGATGAGAAGGTGGTCGCGGCGGTGGAAGAATTTCAAGAGGATGAGGAGGAGAATGAGGAGGAAGATGAGAAGGTGGTGGTGGTGGAGGAGGAGAATGAAGAGGATATGGCGGTGGTGAAGGAGTAGGAGTAGGGGGAGCTGGAGTAGGAGGTGGTGAAGGAGGAGTAGAAGGAGGATTCTGAGAATGAGGAAGAGGAGAATGAAAACGTAGTGATGGTGGAAAAGGATATATAGAATGAGGAGTGAGATCTGGAAGATGATGAGAAGGTGATCGTGGCAGTGGATGAATTAGAGTATGATGAGAAGGAGAATGAGGAGGAAGATGAAAAGGCGGTGGAGGTGGAGGAGTAGGAGAATGAGAATGAGGATAAGGAGAATGCTTAAGTGCTACAATTAGAGGTAAAAAGCAGGCCCAAAATTTCGACTCGGTGGTCGATACAATAAATTACTTTTAAATTGACCTTTTGAGCATGGCCTTTTAAATTCCGATTTCTAGTCCTATTGGCGTGGGGCACTGGGAGTTAAAAAAACAAAAGTCAAATTTTTGGATCACCTTGGTGTAATAAACTAAATCAAAATATAGAACGATCTCTAAAAGTGAAAGTTGGTTCGCACGAAAAAGTCGATACCTCCTCGAATGTATTTTGACTCACTCAAATCAAGATCCCATTATAAATCCGTGAGTTCATACCTTGGTGAGAGCTCCGTGAAAAAAGGAAAGTAGATTCAATGACCTTGCGTCACTAAACTAAAGGTAAATCCACTTCTGAACTTTTTCTCTGGGGACGAGAGACACTGAAGCGTATCTTCTCTGAAATGTCAATCAATCGGGTAATAAACAAAAGACTAGGAAAATGAGGCGTTCGTTTTTCATGCTTCACTTCCCAGGAAGAAAAAGTGTGACTGCTCTTGTTCTTGCAGAAATGAGCAAATAAATTTGACATCACAAGGAACGTCGCGTGATTCTCTATGCATACGTGTTATTTCGCTTCTATTCTGATTTTCTGTCAGACTGATATTACCAAGCAAATATACTCTCAGGGAATTCGAGGCACGAAATTCAGATGTCAGAACTCAGAAGCTGACTGGGTGCAAGAATGGATTTATACACTCGAGTAAATTAGACCTCGGGACAGAGTGAAAAGGAAATGGATATTCTGACACGAAGCCTAGCTTAGTTCAAATTATGGTCAATGGAGTTGTTGCATAATTCCAAAATATTATTTTTTAATGTTTTTCAAATATTTCAATAAACAAATGATGTCTTTTGATGAACACAATGTGTTTTCTTATTTATTATTAAATTTATTATAATTATATGCTATTTCAAATCAAAAAAATAAACCCTGTTAAAAATTATTTTTTAAATCGAGGAAAATATGCTAATGTGAATTATAACTAATTTTGGAAAAGAACTCGAGGCGAACTTTAAAAAAATAATTCGGATTTTCTTTATTTGACAATAATTAATTAGACTTTAATGTTTTTCTTTTTCTCTTTAGGTAAAAGTTGTAATTCTCATTTAATTCAAATGCTATAGCGCTTTTTTATTCCTTTAAAGATTCTCTGCAAATCCCATTGGTACGTTTTTGTTTAAAAAAATGTTATTTGTGAAAACCTTTTTTTTACAAAAATAACGATTTTTTAATCCTTAAATACAAGTTTTTAAATAAAAACGTACAAACGAAATTTTCAGAGAATCTTTTAAGAAATAAAATAAGTCATACAGCATTAGGATTAAATCATAATTGCAACTTTTACCTAAAGTGAGAGAAAAAACATTAAACCCGGAAAACTATTTTTAAATAAAGAATGAAAATTGTGAAATGTTTATTTGATAATATTCACCTCGAGGTCTTTTCAAAAACTAGTTATAATTAACAATAAAATATTTAGCTCAATTTTATAAATTATTTTTAACAAAAATTTAAATTAAAAACACGTATGATGGAAATTCGCTTTTCCTATTGAATCTTCAGCTAAATTTAATGAAAATAATTAAGACGAAAAGCAACTTTTTAAATGAATTCATTAAAATTAATATAAATTTATTTATAATGTATAATTTTAGATCATTTTTTTAAACTTGAAAATTGTATTACCATTTTTTTTAAATTCTTCAAAATAAAAAAAATTGTCCTATAATCTTCCAGGAAATAACTTTAAATTTTCCTAGCAATCTAGAGAATATTGTTTGATGCTCCCAAAACCTTTCCAAATTTATAAAAAGCTTCTTTTCTTCAAAATTGTAAAAAATCTAAGTTTTTCTCAACATTTTTATAATTTTCAAATTAACTATGTTTTAGAATCTTTTTAGATATCTAAACGTTCTAAATGTTTTTCCTTTTTAAAAGTTTACAAAAGATTATTTTTCGAAAGTTTTTTGGAAATACTTCGAAATCTTTTAGAACATTATCTTGAAACTTTTCGTAATTTTAATTCCACTTCCTTTTTAAAAATCTTCGACAATCTAAATAAAAAATAAATAAATGTTTCACAAGTTGTAAATTAACTTTGAATCGTTTGAATACTTTTAAATATTTATTAAGGATAATAGCAGTCTTTTAATTTTGTAATTCTGATTCAATTTTCTTTTAGAATCCCCTTTTCAAAAAAAGAAGTCCTTTGGAATTTAACCATGAATCTCATTTTAATCTTTTCTGAATTTTCTCAAGATTTCAATTAGTTTCTAATATTTTCAAAACTACTGGAACTTCTAAAAACCAACAAAAATGTATTCTGACAAGATTGTTTTAAAATCTTATTGCTCGCGTGGTAGGTAAATTAAAAAAAATTTCAAATAAATATACAAATTTAAACAATTTCACACTCAAAAAGCTTTATTCTATTACAGTATAGTCATCGAAAGCTGTAAAATAATTTATATCTTCTGTAAATTATTATTTAAAAATAATCATTTAATCGTTTACAATAAAAATTTATATTTTATTTATCATTCTTTTCTGTAGATTCGATTAAAATAATTACGGTCAATAATTTAAAATCAAAATATCCTATGTTGCGATTTATTTTTTAGAATAAGAACCTTTAGTTCATCGAATTGTTAACAAAATACATTATTTTGAATTAAAAAAAGAGAAATTTACAAGCAAAAATAAATAAAATTTTCAGCAAAAAAGATACTTTTTTAATTGAAATAGAATTGTTAAATTGCCAGTAAAAAACTTAATTTTCAACCAAATCAAATAAAAAGACGTTTAAGTTTTAACAAAATATTTTCATTTTCAAACAACGACATTTTGAATTTCTACCAAAACGAACAAATTTTCCAGCCAATAGTGGGATTTTCAATTAAAAACAATTAATTTTGAACAAAAAATGGAATAGTTAAATTTTCAGTTTAAAAATTCATTTTCAATTAAAAAACGAATTTTCAACTAAATATTACATATTAAAAATATGTAAATCAAAGAAATGAAACTAAAAAAAAAATAATTTTATACCAAGGAAATTAATTTTCTTCCAAAAAAGAGGAATTTTTAACTAAATACACGATTTTTTAAGAAAATCATTTAATTTTCAAACAAAGAAATGAAATTTGAACCCAGGACATTAATGTTATAAGAAAAAAGAATTTTCAGAAAAAAATGAAATTTTCAATCAAATAGTTGAACTTTCAATGTAAAAAATTAATTTTCAACAAAAACAACAAAATTTTTTTAACAAAATGATTAAATTTTCAATCAAAGAAATGAAATTTCAACCAAAAAGACACATTTTCAACCGAGAACACTAATTTTGTTTAATTTCTATATAAAACAGAATAGTTAAATTTTCAATTTAAAAAATTAATTTTTTTAATTTTTCAAGAAAAAATGGAACAGTTAAATTCTCAGTTAAAAAATACCGAAAAAGATGATTTTTTTAACAAAATACACGAATTTCACAAATATAATTACAATTTCTACCAAAGAAATCAAATTTTAACCAAAAAGGTAAATTAAAATTAAGAACACTTATTTTTCACACAAACGACAAATTTGTAACTAAAAAGGATAAAATTAAACTTTTCAGCAAAAAAATTAATTTACAACCAAATTGAATTTGTTAGAAAATGGTTCAATTTTTCACCAAAAAGGTTTTATTTGTACCAAAAAATACAATACCCAAAAAAATTAATCTTATAAAAACACACACGAAATTTTAACAAAATTGTTTAAATTTCAATAAAAGAAATGGAATTTCAACTAAAAGGATAGGATTTCAACCAACGAATTGAACTTAAAAAAAGGGTTTTCAACCAAATAATCAAATTTTCTAAACAAATAATCAAATTTTAACTACAAAGGAGCTTTCAAGAAAAACATCACAACATTAAAATCTATTAATTATTATTTTTATTTCATATCAGGCACCACCAAAAAAAAAGATAAGTATAAATACGGAAAAAAACGGAGAAAATTCTGACTTGTCTCAAAACGTCCCGTTACCAAATTTCCTTTCAATAATTGCTTTTACTCTATGTAGAACAAAAAAAAAAGGAAAAATTTCTTCTCAATATACCCAGAAAAATATTAATTTCAATATTGTTAGACGAAGACTGCGTTTTACTAACCCACGCACCTTTTCGTACATTTCAGAGGACGTCGGCGGACAAATCGCAGTCTTCCGATAAGAATATTGAGTTGAATCTTTTTCTCGTATTTTTCGCCAAGGAATTAATCAAATAAAATTTGAGAACTGAACTTTTTAGAGGAAACGTAGAATTCCGTTCCGAATTTCATTCTAACTTGTCTCAAAACGACCCGTTATCAAATTACTTTTATTTTACTCGATGTCGAACAAAAAAAAGGAAAAATTTCTTCTGAATATCCAGAAAAATATTCATCTCAATATTGTTACACGAAGACTGCGTTTTACTAACCCACGCACCTTTTCGTACATTTCAGAGGACGTGGGCGGACAAATCGCAGTCTTCCGATAAGAATATTGAGTTGAATCTTTTTCTCGTATTTTTCGCCAAGGAATTAGTCAAATAAAATTCGAGAACTGAACTTTTTAGAGGAAACTTAGAATTCCGTTCCGAATTTCATTCTGACTTGTCTCAAAACGACCTGTTATCAAGTTAATTTTACTCGATGTCGAACAAAAAAAGGAAAAATTTCTTCTGAATATCCAGAAAAATATTCATCTCAATATTGTTACACGAATACTGCGTTTTACTAACCCATGCACCTTTTCGAACATTTCAGATAACGCAGTCTTCCGATAATTATATTGGGATTTTAGTGGAAATTTCGATTAATTTTAAATTATTTGGACAACAGAAAATTGATTTGGCTAATTTTTTAAAAGTGATAAATTTTCATTTATAAACGTTTATCGAAAAGTCTCTTAGTCTTTCAGGTTTTCTTAAATAAATAATAACACAGAAAAAACGAAGGATAAAATTTACCTCGATTCCGGGGTCAACATTACCTTAGTCAAAAATTAACTTCACAGTATAAATTTTACCCGAATAACGGTTAAAGTTTATTTTTTTTCGCCATTATAATACATGTATTTCGAAAGATGCGAATTGTCTGAATAAAACTTTATCCCTCTAAAAAATTAGCTGCAACAAATTTTATCCTTAGTTTTTTCTATGAAGTGATACTTTATCTGTAATAAAACTTAAATTAAAACAGGATTTAATTACTTTTTTACTGTCCATGATTAATCGTCCACAACTGCATTTCAAATTTATGAGCGCTTTCACTAGCAATGACACAATTATTTCTGATAGAAGAATTTCAGGTTTCGATAGTCTGTTTTCGATTTGAGCACCCTGTTAACTCATCATCGAGCCTATCTCCTGTTTCTACGCGAGAGAAAATCGACAGATAAGAACTGTTTCCACTAGGTAATTGAATCGATGCCAAATGCTCGCAAATTCTGATAGAATAAATATTTTTTCATAAAAATATTTACACTTTTTATTTCAAAGAAAATTGTTAATAAACATTTTTCATTAGAAAACGTGCATTTATTATTATTTTAGGGTGGCCATTTATCAGGGAAAACCTTGAAATAAGGGAAAAGTCAGGAATTCAAAAAAAAATCTTGCAAATTCAGGGAATTTCTAAAAGAGGCATTTTACATTGGACTAATTTTTTATAATTCGTCTATTTTGTTGAGAAATTTATCTGTTTTAACAGAAATTTCATAATATTTTTTGGCCTTTGATTGAGGATTCAATTTTTTTTTTAATTCGTCTTTGGTTCATATTTCATATTTTGGTATTGAAAATTCAACCTAAAAATTTCTTGGTTGAAACTTCGACTATTTTTTGGAAAATTCATCAGTTTTAAAAGAAATTGCAATTTTATAGAAATTAGTTTTAATAGAAATTTCAACTTAAATCTTTGTCGGTTGAAAATTTGACTATTTTTTGAAAAATAAATCTTATTTTGTTGAAAATTGGCTCACTTTATTAAAAAATAATTTTATTACTGATTCATAATTTCAGTTTGAATTCAATCTCTACGATTGAAAAATATTTTTTATGTTTCAATTTAACTATTGAAAAATGAACTTTTTTCATTGAAAATTCAACTACTTGGGTCAAATTTAAAATTACTATTTCACAGTATTTTGTGGAGAATGCATGTTTTTGGTTGAAAATTACCTTTTTTCTATTGTTTAAAATTAATTTTTAAACTGAAAATGTAGCAATTAGATTTTTAGTCGAAAATCAATCATTTTTAGTAACATTTTGGCTTTTTTTAAATGAAAACAAGATAAGTAGAAATTTCATCTTTTTTTATTTATGCTTTATGGTTGAAAATTCAACTCTTTGGTTGAAAGTTAAACGATTTTGTTAAACAATTTTTTTTTAGATTCGTTGTGGACTCATCTTTTTGTTGAATATTCAACTCTTTTTGGTTAAAAATTTAACATTTGTTTAAACTATTGCATATTAATACAAAAATATAAAATATAATTAAATAGCAACTATTAGTTGAAAATTCGTTTTTTCTCTCTCTAAAATTAAACAATTTGTTTGTTTAAAACCGAATTTTTTTATGTTGAAAATTCAATTATTTGTTTAAAAATTTATCTTTCTTAATCGAAAATGAATTTTTTAATTGCTTATTCATATTTTTAGTTTTTAAAGTCAACTTTTTTCTAAAACACTCGACATTTTAGCTTAAAAATTCAACTCTTTGGATTGAAAATTCATCTTTTCTTGTTGAATATTCAACTCTTCTAAAGAAATTCAATTATTTGGCAAAAATTTTGAAAATTTAATTATTTTCTTTTAAATTTTTAATAAAAACATTTTTTATTCCGTTTATAAAATATGCTAAGTTGAAATGTTGGTTTCTGGATATTAATTTCAAGGAAAAATAAAAAAAACTGGTCAGGGAAAAATCAGGTGATTTTAAATATTAAGTTTTCCCACTACTTTGTCCTCGATATTTTAGTTCATGGCTTTCAAAGAAATGCATTTTACTTAATTACAGTCATAGAAAAAATAGAATATTGGAAAACTTATTCTAGTTTCATAAAATACAGTTAACTATTGCGTATTTCAAGGTCCGCGAAACGTAAACATTTGGATATTTCAAGGCTGGAGCGGCCCCCACCTCTACCGTGAGACGATTTCGTCAAGCAACGTTTATTGGCTGCCCGGCCATGTCTCGCTGCGCGCGCTGCAAACATGTGCGCGTCCTTGCATTTGCGCATCCTGCATGCCAGTGTTTTTGTTGACGTACAAACCCGTAAAAAACATGGAGAACGATGGAAAAGGTAATCGAATATTGTGAAAAATAACATTTCCTCGAAATAGTGCAATTTTCAAAATAAAAATCAATATAAAAGAATCAAAAAACGATTCAAATATGTCGCGAAATATTTAGTATTGTAGCATGACGTCACGATCATGATAGGTTAGGGGGAAATGACAGGAACGTTAGCATAATTATACATACGCCTTTTAGGAGAAAATATTCTAAACTTGAAAGTGAATTATAAACATCTGAAGGTAATATTTTCAAGCGTACAATACAGTTGCGCAATTCTGTTTCATACTTTTATCGGTTGAAGAATTTCTGTTCAAATTCCCATGACGTCATGCTAAAATATTATATGCAAACCGCCGAGGGTTTCCCGGTCTTCGAGGCTCTTTTTAATTGGTCAGCCACTGAGGCAGGCGAGACCGTACTGGGACAGGGGTGGGAGGTGACGCGACCGCGCCACTTGGAATATCCAAGCATGGGGGCTTGAAATAGGTGCGCCTTGCAATAAGTAAGACTTCACTGTAAATGAGTGACAGTAAAATCCACCGGAAGATCTTTTCCAAACATTTTCTAGTTTCATAAATATTCTAAAAATGTAAAGAAGGAATGAGAATAAGAAAATTTCCCTTTATCATTTTATAAATGGTTTTTAGCATAAAACAGTAATGGTGTATTTCGTGTTCGTCTTTTTAAAGATATTACATCTTAAAAGAATTGAACTTCTATTCAAATATATGTAAAAGTACATGATCCTTCACTTCTTCATATTCGACGTAATAACTGCGCTAGAGAGGTTCTTCAGGAGAAAAAAAAAAGAAAACTAAAAGCACGGAATAACCGTTTCTATAAATTTTCCTCCAATATTCTGAACATTACGGGCAAATACACTCGTGAAATCGTCGAGAGAACAGATATCAGAACAGATATATTTGATATTGCGGGACAAGAGCAAATCGATAAGGTGCTTTTTATACTGGAATCTAACAAAAGAACAATTTGAATTTTTCATGGAATTTAATAGAATTAAAGCGAAAATTCCGTAAATTGAGATAACAGTATTAAAGAAATAATTAAAAATAGTAATTAATTTAAATTGACGCATACAGGGTGCCTACTCAAATCCTGAAAAAATTCCATGACAATTCTAGGGTTTTTCCGGGTAACTCAAGTTTTTTTCAGGTAACATTTTTCATAGTACAGTCATTCAAACAGTTAAAAAATTTTTAAACAATCAACTCGTATATAACAAAAAATGGAATAGTTTAATTGTCAGTGTAACAAATTAATTTGTCCTCAAAATGATCAATTTTCCACTGAAATAATAAATTTTCAACTGGAATACTTGAATTTTAAATAAAAAATTGGTGAATTTTCAATTAAAATGCTTAATTTTCAAATGAAATAGTTTAATTTTCAACCAAAAAAGACAATTTACAATCAAAAAAATGAAATTAAATGAAATAGTTGTACTTTGAAGTTAAAAAGACAAACTTTTACCCAAATATTTGAATACTGAAATAAAAAAGATTAATTTTCAACCAGAAATAGAATAGTTAAATTTTCAGTTACAAAAAATTAATTTTCCGCCAAGCTTATGAATTTTCAATCAAAAATGGAATATTTAAATTTTAAACTGGAATAATTTAATTTAAAACAAAACAGATGAATTTTCAACTAAAATTATAAATCTTTAATTGGAACAGTTGAACTTTCAACCAAAAAGATTAATTTTCTACAAAAAAAGACGATTTTCAATAAAATAAAAGGAATTTTCAATGAAATTTTTTAGCTTCCAAATAAAAAATAAAACGAACTTTTAACAAAATTTAGTTCAATTTTAAAATAAAAAATATCAACTTTCAACCAGAAATAAAATAGTTGCATTTTCAGTTACAAAAAATTCATTTTCCAAACTTATGAATTTTCAAATAAAAATAGAATAGTTAGTTACATTTTCAGTTTAAAAAATTATTTTTCGAGAAAATTGACGAATCTTAAACTAACTTGTTTAATCTTCAAACAGGAATCTTTGAATTATCTAAAAAAATATGAATTATCAACTAAAATAATTCTTGTTTAATTGGAATAGTTGAATTTTATACAAAGAAGATGAATTTTAAAAAAATGAATCTTTAACTGGAATTGTTGAGTTATTTTAAACCAAAAGGATTAATTTTCAACCAGAAATAAAATCGTTAAATTTTAAGTCACAACAAATAATTTTCCACCAAACTTATGAATTTTCATTAAAAAATGGAATAGTTAATTTGAAAGCAAAAAAGATAAATTTCTAACTAAAATGAATCTTTAACTGGAGTAGTTACATTTTCAATCAAAATGATGAGTTTCAAATAAAAAAATTAATTGTCAGCCAAAAATTGAACAGTCAAATCATGATATAAAAATTAATTTTGAACCAGCGATGAATTAAAAAAAAACAACAAAATAATATAGAAAAAATAGATACATTTTTAAACAAACTTATGAATTCCAATTAAAATTATAAATCTTTAATTGAATAAATAAATTTTCAAGCAGAAAGTTTAAGTTTTACAAACAAAAAAAAAAACGAATTTTAATCAAAAATTGAATAATTAAATATTAAAGAAAGGTGCCCACTACATTTTCCCCAAAAAATTTCCGCTCATGAATATAAGATTGCAATATTAAAATTTATTTAAAAGATGTGTTTTCAATCATTTTTAGGAAGCGAAATTTTAAGTAAACTAAAAAAAGTGCAAGCAGCTCACAGGGTCGATAAAAATGATAAATTATAAGAAAAGAAATTCATTTCCCGCATAAAACATAAAATCAAGGACAATTCCTGAATTTATTTCCATATCCGGGCAATTCCTAGACTTCCTTAAATTCTCGCTTTTTACTAAACTAAACGATGGGGCAGAGTAGTTGCTTTTACTAAACTAAACTTTGAGGCAGAGTAGTTGCTTTTAAGAAATGATAAGGCAGAATAGTTCCTTTTACTAAA
>JAWWLR010000167.1:13732322-13756927 GCA_035041075.1 Acraspis erinacei
ATAAATATTTTTAATTCCTTTCAAAACTTTGAAAACTATTAAAATCAATTGAAATTTATAAAACCCAAATTTTTTTAAGATAGTGTCGTACAGAAAGTCAGATATCCGAAAAAATAGTTTTTCTATGATTTTAAGAATCAAAATATTATAGCTGATGTTATTACAATTAAAAAGCATTATTTTTATGAAAAACGTTAAAATTCACAAAAAAACATTTAATTTTAACCAAGTTTTTAGCAACAGAATTTTTTTCGGACCGTCGCTTCTTATCAAATTTGGAAAAATTATTCCTTTTTAAAAACTAACGTCTTAGTTTTACCGGGAAAACATTCTCTACAACTCTACTGTTTCCAATTTTTAAAATAACTAAATAATCTTAAAATACAATAATTTGTTTAAAAATTTTTTCTTAAAAAAAATTGTTCTAACGATTTTAGCCATAGAAAAATTACTTTCAAAATTAAAAACAGTAGAGTTGTATCGAATGTTTTCCCGGAAAAAATAAGCTGTCATTTATTAAAATGCAATCATTTTTCAAAAATTAGTAAGAAGAGAGGATCAGAAAAAATTCAAATAATATTTTGATTCTTAAAATCATAGACCATTATTCAATTTGAATTAATAATTTTTTAAATTATAGTATTTTACACAATTTTAAGCTAGGAACATTAAAACTTGAACTCATAAACTTTTTTAAATGAACATGTTTCAAATTTTTTTAAATGTAAAATTATTACTAAAAGCTTTTATAATTTCTAAATACCTTTTAAAATGATTCGAATTTCAACTAGTTTTTCAAACTAAAAAATCTGTCATTTCTTTAAGTCTTCGGAGACTGCATTTTTAAATGCTTTAAATTTAAAATTTACGCTTAAAAAAAAATCTATAATAAATTCACTATCATTTTCCGGTTTTTCCTGGTCTCAAAAAAATTCCAGGCCCAGCGGCCATCCTCTAAATTCTTTGAAATTTGCTAAAAGCTTTGGAAAACGTAAAAATGAATTTCAAAAAGTATGAATCATTTAAAATATTTGAAAATCCTACAAAATTCTCTTAAACCTCTAGACAGAAATTTCTTTTTAAATTTCCTTTTTCGAAATTAGAATTAAAATTATTTTCCAAGATTCCCCTTCCATGTAAAAAATTCTCTATTCCAAGTCAAATAATAATTCTTTAATAAAATTTCCTACATTAAAATCTAATTTGTAATTAATTACCGAAATCTTTTCTTCTCAAATGAAAATTATAATTCTTTACAGAAATAGCCTGTCCCAAATTTAAAATTAAAATTTACTGCTGCAATTCCCTGTACCAATTTTCAAAATTATATTACTTTATTAAAACATCCTTTCGCAAACCCAAAATTAAATTTTTTTTAGAGAATACCGTATTCCAAGTCAAAATTAAATTCATCTCCAAAATTACCTGTTTCAGCTTAGAATTATATTTATTTACAATTTTTAAAAATTTTAATTCCTTAATTATTTAATTCCTTATCGAAAAGTAAAAACTATAATTCTTAAAGTAATCTCAAATCCTAAAATGAAACAAAAATAATAATTAAAATTCTTTACAAAAATTCCCAATATGCTACCTTTTTACGTAGGAAAAAATGTTGAAATCCAGAATTTTTTATTTCCGTCTATTTATTTTAAATAATATACACCATATAGTAGAGGAATAATAGGTAAAAATTCAATTTAATTATAACGCTTTCCTATTATATAAACCGCAATGCAATTTGCGGGTTAATTCTGATTTTCCGGTCCAGGTATCTACCATTATGACCTTTTGACCTAAATTGTTACTGAAGGCATGACCGCTTTCAGATAATCTAATTATTCAGGAAATAGCCATTGGCCGATATTGCGTAATAATAATGTCAGGGGACTGAATTTTCATGAAAACATTATAAATTTATTTATTGCATTAAAAAAATTGTATCACTACTTCTATTACAAAATTTTAACTTTATTTTACTTTTTCATTTTTTTATTCTGAATGATTACAAATCCAAATTTTAGAGAATCAATGTAGATATTTTCAAATACTTAAATTGTTAATTTAATAATTTTAAAGCGTTTTAATTTGTTTTTTTTTTCAGAATCTTAAAATTTTTGGTAAAAAATAACGAAAAATTTGCGCTAAAAATTTGTTTGGACCAATTTATTTAATTTTAAATTTTCTAATTTATAAAGTTTCATTAAAAATTGTTTTCTATTCCTAAAGCTTTTTATTGGAAATTGATTAATTCTGAACAAACAAGTCAGTCAATTGTTAAAAGGCTTTCTTCTTAAAATTATACAATTTTGAATTATTTGAATCAGAACCAAATAATTTTTAATTTTGTTAACATCAAATTATTTTAATGTCAATCTCTTCTATCCCAAAATAATTTTTCTGTGAAGGAATTTAATTTAAAATTGTAATATTTTGAACCACTTAAACTTGAGACTTCTTGTAAATTTAGTTGTGGAAGATCAGTTCATATTCACGTATAGGTGTAGAAATAATAAAGTGTGATAAAAAGTCTAAAAATATTCGATTATTAGTGCGAATGAATTTTAGATAAGAAAATGAGAATTGATAAATGAATTTTAAATACTTATCAGAAGCATTCAGGAAAAACCAGATTACATGTATTATGTAATGTCGACTATCAAGAAATGTCAACGCAAAATAAATGACGAAACATTCACATTATTCTGCAAGAAAAAATGTTAGAACTCACAAAAATATTGTATTTTGACCATGTTCTTTGCAATTTAATTTTTCCTTTCTGTTGTTTCTTACCAATTTTTGAACAAAAATTAAATTTTAATTAATTATAGCTGAAAAAAGCTTTAAAAAATACTATTGTAAAAAATTAAAAGTTTTTTCTGAGACTTAAAATCTTATTTAGTTACATGGATTTTATTACTTTTATTTTATTTTTGACGACTGATCTTTTTCATTCGCACTAATACTGAAATATTTTTAGGTTTATTATAATATTTTATTTTTATACCTACCAGATCCATCTTTAAACAGTTATTTATTTTAAGTAAAAGAAAAGAATTATTTAAAAGCCAGGTGAATTTTCAAATAAAAAAGGTTTAAAAATTAATTTTTAACAACAAAAAAAGAATTTTGGACCCGTTTAACTGAACTAAAAACGACGAATTTTAAACCAAATAATTAAATAATGAACCAAAAAGATGAATTTTCAACAAATAACAATAAATTTCTATCGAAAAAAAAAATTGTAAACTAAGTATATGAATTTTATAGCAAATAGTTAATTTTTTTAACTTATTATTTCAACTAAAACAGATAATTTTGAACCAAATAGTTCAATTTTCTACCAGAAAGATGGATTTTCCAACAAGATAATTAATTTTATACAAAAAACACGAATTTTGAGCAAAATACATCCATTTTCAACAAATTATTGAATTTTAAACCCAAAGGATGAATTATCTAAAAAAAGGGGTTAAATTTTCAACCCAAAAATATAATTTTTTTAAACAAAAACGTTCATTTTTTATCAAAAAGTTAAAGATTCATAAAAAATAGTTGTATTTTTAACAAAAAAGTTATTTTTCGACAGAATAGTTTAATTTCCTACAAAATTGTTAAATGCACCACCAAACCAGATTAATTTAGATCCAAACAGTTGCACTTTTAATAAAAAATGATAAATTGTCAACCAAGAAGATTAATTTTCCAATAAAAAAATAAGAATTTTCAACACAATACATTAATAACTAACGTATGGCAAAACGGTTGAATTTGCAACCTAAGAATATGATTTTTTAACAAAAAAATTTAATTTCTACCAAAAAGTTAAATTGTCATCAAAGGAATTTTATTTTTTACGAACAAATTTAATTTTCAAACGAACTTTTAATCAAATCAATTTCAATTTATATCAGTCAAATCAATTTTTAATAAAAAGGGATCAATTTTCAACCAAGAAGATTAAAATTAATCTTCGAATAAAAAAAAAGAATTTTTAACAAAATACATTAATTTTTAAGTAGAAAAGATCAATATACAATTAAAAATATCAACTTTTAACCAAAAATATAAGAGTTAGATTTTTAGTAAAAAAATTAATTTTCAATAAAAAAGAGGAATTTTTAACCAACCAAAGAACGAATTATCTACAAAATGGGTCACTTTTCAACACAAAAATATGTTTTTTAAATAATAAAAACGTTAATTTTCAACCAAAAGGTGCAATTTTAATAAAAATATTTTTATTTTTAACAAAAAAGTGATTATTACCTTCAAACGATTGATTTTTTAACCCATAAATATTATGTTTTATTAAAAAAGTTAATTTTCCACAAAAAGGGAAAATATGATTTTTTAAACATTTTTGCAACCGAATAGTTTAATTTTCTACCAAATAGTTAAATCCTCAACTTATCAGAATAATTTTGACCTAAACAGTTGTATTTTTTAATAAAAAACGATAAATTTTCAACCAAGATTTATTTTTGAACAAAAATACGAATTTTGAACAAAATACATGAATTCTCAACTATAAAAGATCAATTTTCCATTTTTTTAACCCGGAAAATTAATTTTCGAAAAAATAAGTAGTTAAATTTTCAATCAAGAAAGTGAATCTTAAAAAATATAAATTTTTAACAAACTAGTTCAACTTTCAACAGAATGCTAAATTTTCAAACAAAAAAGTTAATTTTCTGCCAAAAAGTTAAGTTGCCATAAAATAAGTTTAATTTCTAACAAAAAATTTAAATTTCAACCAAATAGTTGTATTCTTAATAATATAAAAATGATTATTTTCAACCAAACATTTTTTTTCAGGCAAGAAGATTCATTTTCTACCGAAAAACATCAGTATTTAAATGAACACATTTATTTTTAATAAAATTGTTTAGATTTATAATCAAAAGGGCGAATTATCTACAAAACTGTTGAATTTTTAACCCAAAAATATGATTTTTTAATGTAAAAAAGTTAATTTTCAAACAAAAGGATAAATTATAATAAAAATAATTAAATTTTGTTTAAAAGTTAATTTTTAACCGAATAGTTTAATTATTTACGAAATTTTGTAATCCTCGAACAAACCTTATTAATTTAGACTACAACAATTGCATTTTTAATCAAAATGGATGAATTTTTAACCAAAAAGATGAATATTTTCTACCAAAAAATATGAGTTTCCAGCAAAATAGATTAATTGTCAATAAAATTGTTTGCCGTTAAAGTTATTTTTACCAAGATAATTTAAGACAAAAAAGAAGACTAATTTTCAACTAGAAAAGATCAATTTTCAATAAAAAAGATAAAAAAATTCTCAACGAAAAAGGGAATAGTTTACATTGTTAGTTAAGAAAATTAGTTTTGAACCAACAGTTACTTTTGCAGCAAAAGAAATAAATTTTAAAACAAAAAATATTATTTTCGAAGAAAAAAAATACGAGTTTTTAACAATATACATTAATTTTCAAGTAGAAAATATCAAATTACAATAAAAAATATCAATTTTCAACAAAAATGGAAGTTACCCAAAAGATTATTTTTTTTACCCGGAAGATTAATTTTCTACCAAAAAACACGATTTTACAATAAAATACATTAACGCGTAATAAAATTCTTTAGTTTAAAAGAAAAACGGACGTTTTATCTACAAAACAGCTGAATTTTCACGCCGAAAACACAATTTTTTGACAAAAAAGACAATTTTCTATCGAAAAGTTGAATGGTGATAAAAACCGTTTAGATTTTAAGAAAAAAGTTAATTTTTAAACCAATAGTTTAATTTTCTATCATTTTTTAAATATTTTCTATCATTTTTTAAATAATTTTCTATCTTTTTTAATAACAAAAGGATGAATTTTCAATCAAAAAGTTGAATTTTCCAGCAAGAAGATGAACTTTTTTTTTACCAAAAAACATAAGTTTTCAACAAAATTGTGTTAACAAAGAGGTTAAATATTCGTATAAATATATTTTTTTAAATTAATTTTTTACCAAATAGTTGAATCCTTATTTAATCATAACAATTTAGACCTAAACAGTTGTATTTTTAATAAAAAAATGATACATTTTAAACCTAGATTAATTTTTGATTAAAAAAAATAAGAATTTTTAACGAAACACGTGAATTTTCAACAAGAAAAGATCAATTTTCCATTTAAAAAAATATAAATTTTCAAAGAATTTTCAATCTAGGAGATAAATATAGAACCAAAAAAATTAATTTTGAACAAATAGTTTAATTTTCAATATTTTTTTTTAAGTTAATGCCAAAAGGATGATTTATTTACAAAACACTTTAATTTATAACACATAAATATTATTTTTGCATTGCTTTTTTTTACCAAAAAGTTAAATCCTCATTTAATCAGAATAATTCAGACCTAAACAGTTGTACTTTTATTTAAAAAAAAGGATACGTTTTGAACCAAGAATAATTTTTTATAAAAAAAGAAAATTAATTTTCCATAAAAAAATATAAATTTTCAAAGAAAAAAGGAAAAATGAACAAAAACGATGATTTTTTTAAACAAAATAGAAAAATGGGTGCGTTTTTTAATAGAGAAAAATGAAGAATTCTTTTAAAATTATCAACAGGAAACGTACGAAATGTTATCAAGTTCCTAACGTTACTTCCACTTCCCATTCTGTTACAAACCGTATTTTTTAGCGTGACCTCCTTCCCCTCAAATTGCTGACGTTTACGAATGACCCTTACATTAAACACAGAAAAAATGAATTAAAAAATTAAAGTTTTGTCTAAATTTTTTTTTCAATAATTCATTTAGAATACAGATTTGAGCCACTGTATCTCATACCTTTCAACAGTAAATGTCCGCGACCTTCAAACGTTCAACGCTCTACATCCTCCGTACATAACCTCAAAAGTAGGCACTACGAACTGTTAAAAGAGATACCAATTTTTTCATAAAAACAAATCTTTATCACCCTTCTATCACAAAATTACAAATTAAAGTAATTACAACTATTTTTTGCTCTCTAGAGGCATTCTTACAAAGATAAACAATAATAAATGGTAACAAAAAATACAAAAAGTGAAGGGGTAAAAATGTGAAATTTCTGGGGAGGATCCCGTTTGTTTCCAATCTATCTTTTTCCAATACCCAAGTGACTCTAATTACCGTATGTAGCGCCACATGATCCCAAACCCTCGTGTCAAAAAACTTACCTTTCAAAGAGACAAGCAGCGATTTTCTAATCTCCGCACCCACAACTCAGAAATTCTTGTCTTCCAGCTCCGAAGAATCACTCCGTTTTAGGTTATTTGCGCGACAAGGTTATACACGTTTCACACGTCCAGGACGATGGCTTTTTGTTACTAAGAAAAAAACGAACGCGGTTTTGTTCTGGGGTAAATAAAAATCACGCGTGTTCCTCTCGAGTAGGGTTAAAAAACTAGAACGGATTAAATTCACTATGCACTTTCGAAGCGACGAATTCGGTAGGAACAATTCCAGTTATCAGGAAAAATCTCGTCCTCGTCGAGGACCGGCTTCGAGTGGAAAGTATGTGGCACAACTCACGGGCACAATAACGAGCGGCTCACCATGGTAGCGATATAATGATGTGGCTCACTCACGTACAATTTCGACTTGGAGCCAGGAACTGAATTTAAATTTAAAAAATTTTCAGTCCCGGAGTCATAAATTGAACCTTATCGTCTCAACCGAGATCGGAAGAGAAGAGTTACGGACTGGTCCGTAAGAGTACTGAACAATACTGAGCGTACTGAGTAGTTTAGTACAGCGATCTGCGATTTCGTGTAGAATACGAGTACGGTATTACCCACACCAATAACACTAGCTCCACACAGTCACACACTGACAGAGAGGAAAGCGGGGCGAGTCGTTTTGATTGGGATTCTGATTCCAAGGTACGTCAGTGGGAACAGGTTGCTGCAAGCAAGCGCAGTGAGGACTAGCAGCCATTGGTATGCAGTTTAACGTTGCCGCATGACGTCAACGGAATAAGCAGGGGCGTACCAAAGATATTTTTTGGCGTACTTAAATTACGTATCGGATTTAATGAAAATTTTTAAAATTTACAACAAAGAAAAACATTAATTTAAACAATGTTTTTTGGAATTGAATTTTTTCTGACCATCGCTTCTTGCTAAATTTTTTTAAATGATTGCATTTTAATAAATGAGGGCTTATTTTTTCCGGGAAAATATGAACAATTTTTTTGTTCAGAAAACATTTTTAAAACAAATAATTATATTTGTCAAAAATTGGTAAGAGTGGTGGTCAGAAAAAATTCAATTGAAAAAAAAACATGGTTAAATTTAATGTTTTTTTTTTAATGAAATCAGTTCTAATATTTTTATTTTTAAAATCACAGAAAAATAAATTTAAAACATTCAATAATATTTGCTTATTTATTTAAAAAAAAGGAAAATGACTGTTTACCAAAAAACATGATTTTTTAACAAAATACTTGAATTTTCAACAAAATAATTAAATGTTTGATAACATAATTGAATTTTCAACCGAGAGAGATGAATTCTCATTTAAAAAGGTGTAATAGATATTTAAACAAAAAATATGTCAAGATTTTTCAGTCATGAAGGAAAAAAATTCTTCACATAAATTGGTAAACCTTCAAGCCAAAAGACGAATCTTTTGTAAAGAAATTAAATTTTTAGCCAGATTGAATTTTTCAAAAAAAAAAAAATTTAACAAAATAGTTAAATTTTCAAGCAGAGATAAGATTCATTTTAAAAAATCAATAACATAGTTCAAACAAAATTTAAAAAAAAGTAAAATCAAAAACATTAACATTTTAATTTTTTACGAAATAATTGAATTTTCAAGCAAACTTTTTTTTTGAACATTGAAAATATTTCGAACAAAATTGATTTGTTTCAAAATTTACTTTTTGTTCATAAGGCAACTAAAATACTTTTTGTATTTGGAAACAGGTGAATTTTTCAAATTAAAAAGACAAATTTTCAAAAAATAGTTGAATTTTTATCCAAGAAAGATTCTAGTTGCCCGTTGAAAAAAAATAAAAAAAGGTACATTTTCCTCGAAATAGTTGAGTTTTCAACAAAATTTTGGAATTTTTGACCAAAAAGAATTATTTTTAGCAAAGTTGTTAAATCTTCAAAAAATTAATAAAATTTATAACTAAAAAAATAATCTTCAAGAGAAAGAAACTAAAAAAAAGAAAAAAGAAATATAAATATCAATACAAGAAAAATAAATTACGAAAAACTTGGTTTTAAAAATTCCCTACAGTTTTCTTGATTAATTTTTCATTTCACCGGACCAGTAATAAAATTAAATAACAGAACCTTAAACTTGTAAAATTTTAAAGCTACATTTTTTTTATAAAAAAAGGAATAAACAGTTTTTTAAATAAAATAAAAAATTTCAAATTTATTTTGCTTCACGCTTATTTAAAGTTATAGAAATTCTCTAAACTAGTCAGATTTGTTTTCTATATCGTTGACTTTTGTCCGATCAATAAAATAAACAATAATAATTAAATTTTTAACATAATAGTTGAATTTTCCTCCCAAAAAGATAAATTTCCAAAAAAATAGTCATAAAATATATAAAAAATAGAATTTTAAAACCAAAAAGACCAATTTTTGACAAATTAAGGTTTTTCCCTCAAAAAAGAAATTAAAATGTATGTAAATTGTGGATCCAAGGCAAAAGCAAAAAATTAATTTTCCACGAAATTGATACATTTTTACCCAACAAAACTTAACTAAAAGAATATAAATCTTAAAAAACTTAAGTCAAATTGAAAAAATTAATTAAAAAAAAATTTGAATACTCAGTCAAAAAAGAATCCTTTTGAGCCAAAACTGGCGATTTTCATTAAAAAAATTCTACTTAGGAAGGTGAATTTTTAAATTAAAACGGTAAATGTTCAAATAAAAATAGTTGAATTTTCTGTTTAATTTTCTATTAAATAGTTACCTTTTTATAAAAAAAATTAAATTTTTCTGAAAACAGAGGAATTTTTATTTAAAAAAAAAAGAGTTGAATTTTCATCCGGAAATGATTCCAGTTTAATTTTTAAGATGAAAATCTAAAGTTTCAAGCAAAAATAAGTTTCTACAACAATAAATAAATTTCCAATAAAAAAGATAATTTTTTCAACCAAAAAGGAACACCAAACTATACATTTTAAACAAAAAGTAAATTTTCTACGTAATAGTTAAATTCACAACAAAACAGTCGAATTTTGAACCAAAAAGTATGAGTTTTTAACAAAATAGTTTAATTTTCAACTAAAAAGTAGAATTTTTATCCAAGAATATTTTTTAATTTAAACAAAATTATTTGTAAGATGGTGGAATTTTGATCCAGAAAGGATTTTATTTTTATTTTTAATACCAAAATATTACATTTAATCAAGTAATATTTCTCCGAAATAGTTCAATTTTCAACAAAACAGCAAAAATTTCAATCAAAAAGTATGGCTTTTCAACAAAATTGTTGAATTTACAACCAAATAATTGTATTTATATCTAAGAAAGATATAATTTCTGATAAAGCAGGTGAATTTTAAATCAAAAATAAATTTAAATTTAAAATTTAAAAAAAAACCTTAAAAGAAATATTTAAATTTTCATCCAAAGAAAATTCAAGTTCACTTTCGAACACCAAAATAAAAATTGTCAACGATAAGTGAATTTTCTGCTAAATACCAAAAGTATGACTTTTGAACCAAACAGTTGCATTTTTGTCCAAGTAAAATAAAAATTCTTTTAAAACAAGTACAGTACAATTCCGATAACTTTCCAACTTCGGGGCTTTAGGGGCGGAAAATTCCAGGAATTGCGGACTTATCGGACTCCCCCTCTAGTAGCACGATATTAGGTGCGCGCATGCGTAAATCATGGGCGCAAATCATGAGCCAAGTAGCACACGTCACATATTTTAAAAAGTCATTGCCGTACTAAAAAAAATAATTGTTTAAACGCATTATTATTATTTTTAATAACATTCCCTTTGAATAATGCTAGAAATTGCATTTTTTGCTTAAATTTTTAACTTTTTGTCCACTTTTCAGTTGAAGTAAATTAATATTCAATTCAATTGAGCAAAAACTATTGTTTAAACAATTTACTATTGTTAAGAACGATCTTTTCCTATGGTCATGCTAGATAGTTGCAGTTTTTTTGTTAAAATTTTTAACTTTTTGTCCAATTTTTTACTTAGTGCAGTAACAATTAATGCAAGTTAGGAAAAATAATTGCTTAAGGGCATTATTATTGTTATTAACTATCTTCTTATAGATAAGTGATAGAAAGTTGCAGTTTATTATAGAATATTTAACTTTGGTTTGCCTTCTTAGTTATGAACAAATAATAATAATAATAATGATATTTTTAACAATCTCTTTCTTTTTTGTGAATATATTTTTATGAAATAAAACAAATATTTGATATATTTTGTCAATTTTCTGTATGGATTATATTAAATCTGAATTTTATTTGAATAGTTACTGAGAGCCTTTTTGTTTCCATTAATAAAAATATTTATTATTTGTTCCTAACTTGCATTAATTATTAACTCACTAAGTCAAAAATTGACAAAAAAATTAAAAATTCAGAAAAAACCTCAATTTTCTAGCAATTATCTAAAAAAAGATAATTATGAATGTTAATTATAAATTGTTTAAACAATTATGTTTATCAACTTGTATTTATTATTACTTTACTAATTAATTTAAAGGTTGACAAAAAGTGAAAAATATCAGGAGAAACTGCATTTAAAGATAATATTATCCAAAATAATTAAAAAATTTTTAAATAATTAACTTTCTTAACTTTAATGACCTAATGACCTTACTTTAATTCATTATTGGACCAAAGTGGGAAATTTTGTGTAAAAACTGCAGTTTTCTAGAATTATTCTTCGAGAATAATAATTTTATCAAATAAATATTCCTGTTAACAATAAATAATTATTACCTTATTCTAATTGAAAATTGGACAAAAAGTGGCCAATTTTTGAAAAAAGAGCGACTTTCTCACTTTCTCACTTATTGGTTTATTCTAAGAAAGAGTTGCTAAAAACAATAATAAATTTCGTAAACAATTTATTTAAACATCTAATTATGAGTAGAAAGTAGTATAAATAATACGTAATGAATAATAAATAATGAATAATAAATAATAAATAATAAATAATAAATAATAAATAATAAATAATAAATAATAAATAATAAATAATAAATAATAAATAAGAAAAAAACAAATAAACAAATAATAAATAATAAATACTAAATAAAAAAATAAAATAATAAAAGATAAATATCAAATAATAAATAATAAATACAGGTATAAAATCTATTTTTTCAAAGACTTCACAAAGATTTCAAAAGATTTCAGAAAGATTTAAAAAATATTACGAAATACATTAAAAATATTAAAAATATTACCCAAAGATTTCCAAAGATACCACGAATATTACCAAACATTTCAAAAATATTTCAAATATTTAGCAGAAATTTGGGAAGCTTTCACAAAGATTTAAATGATTTTCTAAAGATATCACAAATTTTATAAATATTACCAAATATTTCAAAAATATTTTTAATATTTCACAAAGATTTCCAAGGATTTTAGAAAGTTTTCCCAAATATTTCAAAAATATTTAAATTATTTAACAATTTTTTCCAAAGATTTCAGAAAGATTTCACAAATTGCACAAATATTTACAAAATATTTAAAAAATATTAAAAATATTTCGCAAAGATTTCAGAAGATTTCATTAAGATTATTCAAAGATTTCACAAATTTCATAAATATTACCAAATATTTCAAAATTATTTCAAACATTTAGTAAAACATTTCAAAGATAAAGCAAAGATTTAAATGATTTTCTAGATTTTTAAAATTTCACAAATTTCGCAAATATTAGCAAATGATTCAAAAATATTATTAATATTTCGCAATTATTTCCAAAGATTTCACAAATTTTAAAAATATTACAAAATAATTCTAAAATATTTCAAATATTTAGAATAAATTTCCAAATGTTTAAATAATTTTTCAAAGATTTCTCAAATTTCGCAAGTGTGACAAGATATTTCCAATATTTGAAAAATATTAAAAATATTTTGCAAAGATTTCCAAAGATTTCATAAAGATTTCCGAAGATTTCATCAAGATTATTCAAAGATTTCACAAATTTTAAAAACATTACCAAATATTTAAAAATAATCTCAAATATTTAGAAAATGTTTCTAAAGATTTCAGGTAGATTTCAGAGTACAAAATAATATAGTACTTTCCAAAAGATTGTGCAAAATTTTGTAAGATTTTGTAATGATTTTCTAAAGATTTCAAAAATTTTGTTTAAGATTTCAGGTAGATTCCAAAGATGGCTTAAACATTTTAAAACTTTACAAATGATTTTGAAAAAAATTTGAAGGTTTCGCAAAGATTCCCATAGATTTCAGAAATATTTCACAAATTTCACAAATATAAACAATTATTTCAAAAATATTAAAAATATTCCGGAAAGATTTTCACAGATTTTCCAAGCATTTCACTAATTTTACCAATATTACCAAGTATTTCAAATATTTAGCAAAAATTTCCAAATATTTTTATAATTTCGCAAAGATTTCAGAAAGATTTCACAAATATTACGAAATATTTCCAAATTATTTCAAATATTTGGCAAAAATTTCTAAAGATTTTAATAAATTTTCGACAATTTTTAAAATTTCACAAATATTACCAAATATTAAAAAAAAAAAAAATTTCGCGAAGATTTCCAGAGATTTCCAATATTTGAAAAATATTTCGCAAGGATTTTAGAACGATTTAACAAATTTCACAAATATTACGAAAATATTTCAAAAATCTTTAGAAATATTTTGCAAAGATTTTTAAAGATTTTCAAAAGATTTCACAAATTTTACAAATATTACAAAACTTTTCAAAAATATTTCGAACGTTTAGCAAAAATTTCCAAAGATTTAAATAAATTTCCGAAGATTGCACAATTTTCACAAGTATTAACAAATATTTCAAACATTTGAAAAATATTTCCAATATTTCGCAGAGATTTCAGAACGATTTCACAAATTTCACAAATATTACGAAATATTTCAAAATTATTTCAAATATTTAGCAACAATTTCTAAAGATTTCACAAAGATTTTAATAATTTTTCAAAGATTTTTAAAAAATTTCACAAATATTACCAAATATTTCAAAAATATTTAAAATATTTCGCGAAGATTTTCAAAGATTTGACAAATATTACCAAATATTTCAAAAATATTTGAAATATTTATCAAATGTAGATGTAAAAGATTTCATTAATTTTTCAAAAATTCCAACAATTTTAAACATATTACTAAATATTTACAAAATAATTTACTAACTGCAAAATCCAGATATTAGACTTTTGTTTAATAAAAAATAATTATATTATTTAATTAGTAAGTATTTTTAATCAAAATAGACTTCTCAAGTATTGATTAATATTTAAAATATTTGCAAAATATTTCCAATATTTAGCAAAGATTTTCAATTATTACAGAAAGATTTCACAAATATAACCAAATTTTTAAAAAATATTAGAAATATTTCGCAAAGATTTTCCGAGGATTTCGTAAATTTTACAAATATTACAAAATATTTTAAAAATATTTCCAGAAATTTCCAATATTTGAAAAATATTTCGCAAGGATTTTGGAACGCTTTAACAAATTTCACAAATATTACAAAAATATTTCAAAAATTTTACAAATATTTCCGATGATTTTAATAAATTTTCAAAGGTTGCACAAATTTCACAAGTATTACCAGATATTTCGAATATTTGAAAAATGTTTCCAAAATTTTGCAAAGATTTAAAAAAAAATCACAAATATTACCAAACACTTCAAAAATATTTAGAACATTTAGCAAAAAATTCCAAAGATTTAAATGATTTTCTAAAGATTTTACAGATTTCAAAATTATTAAAAATATTTCGCAAAGATTGTCAAAGATTTCACAAATTTTACAAATATTACCAAACATTTCAAAAATATTTCAAACATTCAGCAAAAATTTTCAAAGATTTAAATAAATTTCCAAAGATTGCACAAATTTCACAAGTATTACCAGATATTTCAAATATTTAAAAAATATTTGCAATATTTCGCAAAGATTTCAGAAACATTTGACAAATATTACGAAATATTTCAAAATTATTTCAAATATTTAGCAACAATTTCTAAAGATTTTAATAATTTTGTAAAGATTTCACAAATTTCACAAATATTACCAAATATTACAAAAATATTAAAAATATTTCGGGAAGATTTTCAAAGATTTCACAAATATTCCAAAATATTTCAAATATTTATTAAATTTGTCGAAAAGATTTCAGAAAGAATTCACAAAGATTTCCGATAAATGTAAAAGATTTCATTAATTTTTCAAAAATTCAAAAAATTTTAAACATATTACTAAATATTTACTTTTGTTTAATAAAAAATAATTATATTATTATAAATATTAATTATTTTTAATCAAAATAGAATTCACAAGCATTACCGAATATTTACAATATTTGCAAAATATTACCAATATTTAGCAAAGATTTCCAAATATTTCCCAAAGATTTTTCGAGGATTTCGCAAATTTTACAAATATTACCAAATATTAAAAAAATATTGAAAATATTTCCCGAAGATTTCCGGAGATTTCCAATATTTGAAAAATATTTTGCAAGAATTTTAGAACGATTTAACAAATTTCACAAATATTACGAAAATATTTCAAAAATTTTGCAAATATTTTGCAAAGATTTCACAAATTTTACAAATATTACCAAACATTTCAAAAATATTTCAAACATTCAGAAAAAATTTCCAAAGATTTAAATAAATTTCCAAAGATTAAACAAATCTCACAAGTATTACAAGATATTTCCAATGATTGAAAAATGTTTCCAATATTTTGCAAAGATTTCAAAAAATTTCACAAATATTACCAAATATTTCAAAAATATTTGTAATATTTATTAAATGTGTCCAAAATTTCAGAAAGATTTCACAAAGATTTTACATTAATTTTTCAAAGATTTCAACAATATCAAACATATTACTAAATATTTGCAAAATAATGTACTAACTGAAAAATTTATATATTAGACTTTTGATTAATAAAAAATAATTATATTGTTTTATTAGTACTTATTTTTTATCCGAATAGACTTCACAAGTATTACCGAATATTTACTATATTTGCAAAATATTTAAAATATTTAGCAAAGATTTCCAAATAATTTACAAATATGACCAATTATTTCAAAACTATTAGAAATATTTCGCAAAAAGTTTCCGAGGATTTTGCAAATTTTACGAATATTACAAAATACTTTTAAAATATTTCAAATATTTAGCAAAAATTTTTAAAGATTCCACAAAGATTTTAATAATTTTTCAAAGATTTTACAAATTTCACAAATATTACCAAATATTTTTAAAAAACATAAAAAATATTTCGCGAATATTTCCAGAGATTTCCAATTTTTTAAAAATATTTCGCAAAGATTTTAGAACGATTTAACAAATTTCACAAATATTAGGAAAATATTTCAAAAATGTTGCAAATGTTACCAAACACTTCAAAAATATTTCAAACATTTAGCAAAAATTTCCAAAAATTTCACAAAGATTTAAATGATTTTCTGAAGATTTGACAAATTTCACAAATATCACCAAATATTTCAAAAATATTAAAAGTATTTCCCAAAGATTTTACAAATATTATCAAATATTTCAAAAATATTTCAAATATTTATCAAATGATTTCAAAAATTTTAGAAAGATTTCACAATGATTTCAATGGTTTCACCAAAAATTCAAAACTTTTGTAAAGATTTCAGGTAGATTTCAAATATTGCAGACAAATTTTAATACTCCCAATCAGATTTTTCAAAATATATATATTGTTATTTATTTTTATTTTATATTTTATTTATTTTTTTTCATCAGCGAGGGGGTGGGGGGAGGTAAAAATAGCAAAAAATTCGTTCCGCTAAATTTAAACTGGGGCGAAACTCGGGGCCCTTTGCATTCTTATTACATTCTTGCTTTTATCAAAACGCCTGTTTCCGTTCGGTAGAGACATCTGTAGGGACTCTACAGTTTCTATGGCTATTGGTAGTGTTTCTTCCTTATCGACGTACAGAAGGTAAGCTTGTACTGAAAATTTGAAAAATATTTCAAATTCGACTAATAATTTGTTTTTTAAATAAATTGTTTAAAGTATAAAGGATTTATTTGATAAATTTCCAATTTCCTAAATTTAAATCTAGATTTTTTATTACAAAAGTTTTAATTTATTTTAATAATAAAAAATAATATCTACCATTTGTTGAAACTTTTTTAATGAAAAAAAATGTATTTTCAGAAAATAATTCCTGTTAGATTTAAACTTTAAAGAAAAAAGAAATTTGATACAGGTCCGCATGAAACTGCCATGGAGGATAAAAAAATGTTTTGTTTAATAGTAAAGAAGAAAAAGAAAAGAAACTTTAAATTGTATATCTTTAAAATTTAAGAGATTTTAATTATGTGAAATTATAAAAATTATGCGACTTTTAAAATTAAGAATTCTGTAATTGTGATTAATTTTTATGATTCCTATTTGAAATTTCTTCAATTTGGAATTAAAAGTTCTTGAATTTTTATTTTCAAAATCATCCAAATATAAGAATTTTTATTTATACACATCTTTAAAATTAAAGAGTTTTCAATTTTAAATCTTCAAAATGGAAAAATTAAAAATGTATACTATTAAGAAATTTAAAATATAAATCTTGCAAATTGAAGAATTTGTAATTCTATATTTTTAAGGTTCTAGAAATTTAATTACAACTTTTTAAAATTGCAGAACTTTAAATTGTAAATCTATGAAATTGAAGAGTTTTTAATCTGATAAATTTATATTTATAATAATTATGCAAATTTTACAATTGAAAATTCTATAATTCTTATTAATTTTGATGAATCTCATTCAAAATTTCTTTAATTTAGAATGAAGAACTCTTCAATTTTAATTTTAAAAATTATCGAAATTTAAGAAATTTTATTTATACATCTTTAGAATTACAGAGTATTCAATTGGACATCTTCAAAATTGAATAATTTAAGATTTAGATTATTAAGAAATTTAAAATATAAATCTTGAAAATTGAAGAATTTGTAATTCTATATTTTCAAGGCATTACAACTCTTGAAAATTACAGTACTTTAAATTGTAAATCTTTGAAATTTAAGTGCTTTCAATTTGTTAAATTTACATTTTAAAACATTATTCAAGGTTTACAATTAAAAATTCTGTTATTGTGATTAATTTTCATGATTCTCATTTGAAATTTCTTCAATTTAGAATTAAAAACTCTTCCATTTTGATTTTCAATATCATCAAATTTTTTGAATTTTTATTTATATATCTTTAAAGTTAAAGTTTTTTTTAATGGTAAATTTTTTAAATTGAAGAATTTAAAATTTAGATTTTTAAGAAGTTAAAAATGTAAATCTTCAAAATGAAATAATTCGTAATTCTATAATTTTAAGATTCTAGAAATTTAATTGCAGCTCTTCAATTTCGGTTTTAAAAATCATCAAAATTTAAGAATTTTTATTTATACATCTTTAAAATTAAAGAGTTTCAATTGTAAATCGTCAAAATTGGAGAATTGTAAATTTATATTATTAAGAAATTTAAAATACAAATCTTGCAAATTGAAGAATTTGTAATTCTATATTTTCAAGTTTCTAGAAATTTAATTACATTGCAGAATTTTGAATGGTAAATCTTTTATACTGAAGAGTTTTTAATTTGGTAAATTTATAATTATAAAAATTATTTAAGTTCTTAAGAGATTTTTTTATACTTCTTTAGGATTAAAGAGTTTACAATTGTAAATCTTAATAATTGAAGAATTTTAAATTGAAAATTGAAAAATTTCTAAATTTTAAAAATTAAACAAATAACAAAAAATTCGAAATTACAATACTTTTAAAATGGAAATCTTGAATTTTAAATAATTTTTATTTCTATATTTGCAACATTCTTGAAATTTTTAAATATAATTCTTCAAAATTGCAGAACTTTAAATTGTAAATCTGTAAAATGAAAGAGTTTTTAATTTTGCAAACATACAATTATAAATACATGGAAGTCTTATAAATTAAAAATTCTATAATTGGGACGACTTGTAGACACAGAAATATAATAAATTTAAATGCTTTTATTTGTTTTTGCAAACTTTATTTCATACATTTTATCGAAGGATTTTTTTTTAATAATCCATTTCAGGTGACTTAAAATATTTACAAATGGTTTCAGCTTGAAAAGAAAAAGAATTTGATAGCTTTTGTAAAAAAATAATATTACCTGAAAATAAAAATACACTTAACTCTCGTTTTCAGTCAACCCGTTCTCCGCCTTCCAAGAACTGCTGACTCACACAGTTTCTCAGGGGAGTAGGGCAAGAGCGGTCAGGCGACCCTCACTGTTTAAGTTTCTGGCCCACCGAAATCAGTCCAAGGCCATTTGAAGGCAAAGCCCGGTACTGGACTGAAAGCGAGAGTTTAGTGTTTAATTAGATCGAAGAATTTATCAATAATAAATATCAATTATACAGAGAAAACAAAAACATTAAAAAGTTTTATTACAAAAAAAGTTTAAATCACAAAAGTTAAATAAGATTTTAGATCAAAAAATCTTTTAAAAAGATCTCAAATTTTCAAATCCCGGATAATATTGTTTAAACCATAGCTTTTGGGAATAAATTATTCGTTCTGTTTAAAGTTAATTCAATGACTACAAATAGTATGATATTTTAAAAACTTTACTTAATTAATTTAAAATCGTAGCTTTTTAAATCAATTTGATAATGCTAGTAAATTTGAAGAAATAATTTGAAACTTTTTTAAATCGTAATGATTATTATAAAAGAGTTGAAAACCTTTTAAAAAATGATATTTATAAAAAAAATATTTAAAACGTATCATATAAATTAAAAATACAAAAAGTATTGACAAAGCTTGTGCTCCCCAAAAGTTTTTAATAATACAATTTTCTCTTTTAATAATAAAATTGACAAAAAAAGGTTGCTCTTTTATTAAAATTTTTAGTAAAATTCAAGTTTTTATTATTTAAATAATTTTGGTCAAATTAGAAAAGCGATTTATACTTTATTTATTTTTCTTGTTGTTAAGAATTAGAGTTTTAACAGAAAATTTAATTATTTGGTTGAAAATTGATATTTTTTATTAAAGAAAATTCGTCTTTTTTGTCGGAAATTAATCTTTATCGTTGAAAATTTATCTCTTTGTTATAAGATTTAACCTTTTCAGTTTAAGATTAATAATTTTAGTTATAAATTAATCACTTCAGTTGAAAATTAAATGGTTTAAAATTAATTTTTCATCTTTGAAAATTCAACAATTTTTACAAAAATTTAACTTTTTTAATTGAAAATTTAACTAGATCGTTGTAGTTTCACGTATATTGTTAAAAAATCGATTTTTTTTGTAGAAAATTTTATTTTTCTCCGAAAGTTAATTTTCTTCTTTAAAAATTCTTCTTTTCGGTTAGAAATTCAAATATTCCAGTTAAATATTTATCAGTTTAGTTGAAAATCCATAATTTTAATTAAAAATTAATTTCATTTTTTTTTTGTAGAAATTAATCTTCTGGGTTCAAAATTTATGTTTTTGGTCGAAAATTCAATTATTCTAGTTAAACGTTCATCTTTTTAGTTGAAAATTCATCTTTCTGGTTTAAACTTAAATTATTCAAATAAGAGGCTTACAATTTTAGTTGAAAATTTATCACTTTATTGGAAAATGTAACTAATTAAAAAAAATCTTTAAAGTGAAAATTTAAATTATTCCAATTAAATATTTCACAGCTAACTTAAAATTTAATTAATTAATCAAATTTTTAATTAACTGCGGAATATTTAATTGTAATAAGTTAAATTTTCGCTTTAAAAATTATTTTCCACCAAAAAATTAATTTCAAAGAAAAAGTTTGGTTGAACCTTCATTTTTTTACTACAAATCTAATATTTTAATTTTTTGATAAAAATGATCTTTTTCAGTTGAAAATTCGTCTTTTTTGGTAGAAATTAATCTTCTTGGTTACAATTTTATGCTTTTGGTCGAAAATTCAATTATTCTAGTTAAAGGTTAATCTTTTTAGTTGAAAATTCATCTTTCTAGTTTAAAATTATATTATTTCAGTTAAAGACTTACAATTTTGATTGACAATGTATCACTTTAAAAAAAAATATAACAAATTTTTTAAATTCTTTTTTTAAGTTGGTGGAAAATAATGTTTTAAAGCGAAAATTTATCTTATTCCAATTAGAGATTCCCAAGTTAACTTAAAATTTAATTAATTAATTTTTGGTTGTCAATTTACCGTTTTTAGTACAAATTAATTTTCGATGGTTGAAAATGCAATTGTTTTAGTTGAAGATTTATTTCTAAAATTTTTAAATTATTCACCAAAGAGATGAATTTTTTACCAAAATTGGACTTTTTTGAATTTTTATTTTTGAAATGTCCTTTCAAAAAGTTATTTTTTTACCAAAATGACTTATTCTCAACTTCTAACCAAATACTTCAATTTTAAAGCCAAAAATGCGGATTTTTTAATACTGTTAAATTTCCAACCAAAAGGTTTATTTTTAACCAAATTTTTCACCATAAAAAAGAATTTTAAATTCAAAAGGACAAATTTAAAAAAAATAGTTAAATTTTCGAACAAGGAAGACAACTTCATCCAATTAGTTATATTTTGAATAAAAAAGATTAAGTTCTAACCGAATAGTTGAATTTTCAACCAGTATGAATGAAAAAAAACGAATTTTCAACATTTTTTTTCTCAATCAAAAAGATAAATTTTTAACAATCAAGATTAATTTTCTAAACAAAAAAATATGATTTTCCATTAAAATACATTGATTTTTATATCAAATATTTTCATTTTCAACTTTAAAGTATAGATTTTTAGTCGAAAATAGAATAATTAAATTTTTAAATAAAAAAATTAATTTTTACCCCAAAAAAACGAATATTCAACAAAAAAATATAAATTTTCAACCAAAGAGATGAATCTTAAAAAAGTGTTAACAAAATAGTTCAACGAATTAGTTGAATTAGAAAAAAGTTAATTGCTAACCAAATAATTAAATTTTCAACTAAATGAAAGATGAATTTTGAAGAAAATAGATAAATTTTCAACAATGTTGTAGAATTTTTAAGCGGAAAAGGTCAATTATCTACAAATTCGTTCAATTTTCCACCCGAAAATTTGAATTTCGACCCTAAAAAGTTAAATTTTCAATATAAAAAATTAATTTTTAACCCAAAAAAATGATTTTTTTAGCAAAAGTCGAATTTTCAATCATAGTTAAATTAAACGAAAGAAAGATGTAGTTTTTACAAAATAGTTTTTTCTTTATCAAAAAGGTCAAATTTGAACAAGAAAAGATCAATTTTCTACTGAATAGAAGAATTTTCGAAAAAATAGATCCGTTTTCAACAAAGTTGAATTTAAAAAAAGACGAATTTTTAACAAAAAAGTTAAATTTTTCAACCAAAAAGATCGATTTTCCTACAAAATAGTTCAATTTTCTTCCAAATATTTTCATTTTTATAAGAATGGTTTCATTTTCAATCAGATATTTGAATTTTCCACAAAAAAGTTAATGTTTAAACAAATTGTTAAATCTTCAAGCCAAAATGATGAATTTTTCTACAAAACTGTTCAATTTTCAACCCGAAAATATAGTTTTTTAATTAAAAATTAAGAATCTTCAAGTAAAACAAAAATGAATTTTTAATAAAGTAGTAGTGGATGAATTCTAAAAAAATGTCTTCCTTAATACTTCTAGTGTAACACATTTTAATTTGAAATAAAAAACAGTGGACTTCTACGAAAAAAGTGGAGTTTTCAATAAAGCAGTTAAAGTGGAACCAAATCAAATTAGTTTTTAAAAAAACAGTGACATTTTTAACAAACTAAAAAAAATTATTTGTTAACCAAGAAGATTAATTTTATAAAATTTGTTGAAAATTTAGTTAATTTCGTCAATTTTTTAAGGTTTAAATTTTATAAATGTAATTTTTTTTAATTCACTTTTTGATTGAAGGTTTATTTCTTTTGTTGAAAACTTAACTATTTCATTTTTAAGAAATTAATATTTTTAAAGAAAAAATTTAACTTTCGTCTTAAACTCTTTTGTTGGAATTTATTTTTTTTCTAAAAGATTCATCATTTTATTTAAAAATTTATGTCTTTGGTTGAGCATGTAAGAGTTTTTTTTAGAAATTAGTGGTTTTTTTTTTAAAATCATCTACGTAGTTTAGAGCTTACCTACTTTTAAAAAAATGGCTACAACTGACGCATCATTTTAATAAAAAATTGATCTTGTTTGTAGAAAAATAATTTGTTTGGCTTAAAAATTTACACACTTGGTGAAAATTTACACTATTTGTTTGAAAATTACCTTTCCAATTGTAAATTTAACTGTTTCGTTAAAAAATTGTTTTTTGGTTTAATTTTGCAGGTCAAAGTTTTTTTTTTTAAATAAATTTAGTTAACTGAAAATATTCATTATTCCACTTTTGTCTGAAAAAATCTTGTTAATTAAAAATTAATCTGTTTGATTTAAAATTTATTTGTCTTGATTAAACATTCAACTATTTGGTTAAGGATAAGGAATAAACTATTTTATTAAAAATTTGACTTGAAAATTCATTTGTTGTTAGTTCAATTTTAATAGTTTTGTTTGAAAATTTTGACCATTTGGTTTTGTAGATTGAAAATTCATCTATTTTTATAAAGTTATTATTTTTTAATGCAAAATTTACTGTTTGTTGAAAATTAATCTGTTCTGGTTGAGGATTCAACTGTTTTGTTGACCATTTTTCATTTTTTAGTTGAAAAATCAACTAATTGTTTTAAAAGTTAAATTTATTTTTTAAAAACTTCCAAAACTGACTCATCATTTTCGTTGAAAAATTATCTGTTTGTAAAAAACTAAACAATTGAGTTAAACATTATTTTGCTTTGGTTTAATACATTTATTTAAACAATTTATTATTGTTTTTAGAAATTTTTTTCTTAGAATATAGTTAGAAAATAATGTTTTTATTGCAAATTTCTCAGTTTTTGTCCAATTTGCAATGCACGTTAGATAAAAATAAATTAAATGTTTAAACAATTTACTATTACCGCCAATAATATTCTCTTAGAATAATGCTATAAAATTGCATTTTTTCTAAAGTCTTCCACTTTTTGTCCAATTTTTAATTCGAGTGAGGTAAATAATTAATTAAAGTTAAAAAAATCAATTGTTCAAACAATTTATTATCATTTTTAATAATATTGAATTTGAATAATGCCAGAAAGTTCCGGTTTCTTCATGAAGTGTTTAACTTTTTCTCCACTTTTTGATTTCATTGAAGTAATAATTAATTATAGTTAGCAAAAATAATGGTTTAAACAATTTATTATAATTATTAATTATATTTTCTTCGCTTGTTGGTAGAAAGTTGCGTTTTTTTCAAATTTATTAACTTTT
>JAWWLR010000167.1:13836042-13846136 GCA_035041075.1 Acraspis erinacei
ATTGCAATGGATTTAAAATATTTTAGGGTATTTTAAAAGCCAACAAGAAATTTATAATAAATTTTGAAATTTTTAAGGGATTCGAGAGAATTTTAAACATTTTTTAAAATTTCAAAAAAATTTCAAGAGCTTTGCAAAGTTTCAAGGGATTTCAAAATATGTCCAAAGTTTTGCAATATTTTTAAATATCTTTAAAAATTCCAATTTATCGAAAAAAAATTTAAAGGATTTGAAATATCGAAGTGAATCTTAAAATAATGCAAGGGATTTTCAATAGATTTTAATAATTTGAGGTGATTCTAAAGAATTTGAAATATTTTAGGCTATTTTTAATCCTTAAATTAAAATTTTTTTTTGAATGAGGATCCAAATATTTGGTTGAAAATTTATATTTTTCGTGATAAATTCGTCCATTTGGCTTGAAAATTCAAGAATTTTGCGAAAAAATGAAACTAATTCCAATTAGTTTCATTTTATACAAAATTGTTGAATTGTTCATTTTTTTGGTTTAATTCAAAAGCCTAGAAAATGTTTGTTATTCATTTTTTAATCTGAAAATTTCGACTATTCCATTTTTCGTTTAAAAAATCTTTTTTAGTCGAAAATTCAACTTTTCAGTTTTCAAAATTTTATCTTTTTGTCTTGAAAATTAAATTTTTGGGCGTAAATTTTAATTTTTCTTAATTGCAAATTTCAACCATTTTGATCTTTCTTAGATAAAAATTCAAATGGTCTGTTAAATTTTTTCACATCTAGATTGAAAATTGTTTAAAAGTAATAAATAAGATTTCTGTTTATAAAAAAAAATTCGTTTAAAATCGAAGATTGGTAAATTGTGGACCTTTAATGTTTATTAATTCTAAAAACTTAAAAAATTATCATTTTTAATCGGTAGGGCGATAAAAGAAGAAATTCAAGCTCAATCAAAGATTAAAAATTAAAAAATTCAAAATATTAATATTTAAAAAGAATCTGATATATTTTAGTAAAATTTGACTTTAAACGAGTTGTTTTTAATTTTTACATTTTTGTTATCTCATATTATGTATATATCAAATATTAAAAAACCATAGTCATCCAATTCGTGCAAATTTATTGCCTAATTTTTCACATATTGCGTCGAATTTTTAAGAAACACTTAATTCCTCTCAAATCTAAATTTAATTTTCTTATCAAACGAAAAATTGTTTAATTAACTAATACATTAAACATTGATGTAAGTAGGCGAGGCGAATGAGCTTCATTCCTCGAATTTGATTTACAAATATTTGAAACGATTTGGAATTACGAAAGCGATAGCGGGTATATAATGAAACATTTTCTAGAATGTTAATTAATTATACGCTGAATTTCATCAAAAGTTGTTTGCCTTATTAAGAGATAATGAAAATAATTTTTGGTATCGTGCTCCTCAATTTGGCGGTGCTTCCCAATTTCGTTGGTAAATATATAATTTTTAATTAATTCAAATAATATTTGAAATAGTTGATTAGTTATAATATTTAGAATTAGTTTATTACAATTATTATTTTAAAATATTTTATTTATTTTAATTTCTCATAAAACCACTTACCCTCATTTTCCATTTTTTCAAGACTTCTTTTTTCTTCTGTTTTTTGAGAAATTTTCCCTTATCTCGTTTTTTCGCTTTCATGTTAACTAAATTAATAATAAACAATCAGATAATGCTCGATATTTTCTTGGATTTTATCTATTTGAATAAAAATTTATTTATTTTTTTGAAATTTGAACTATATTTTTTTGGTTGAAAATTAATTTTTGCTGAATTAAAAATTATTTTTTTCTGGTTAAAAGTCCAAATATTATGCTGAAAAATAATTAATTTTGTAAATAAATGGTCTTTTTTGGTCGAAAATGAACTACTTGGTTTAAATTTGAACTGCTTTTTAATTTTTTTTAATTCATCATATTGTTAAAAATGTTAATTTTCGGGTTTGAAAATTGAACTGTTTTATACAAAATTCATCCTTTTGCCTGCAAAGTTCAATAGTTGGATGAAAAATTAAACTATTTGATTAACAATTAAACATTTTTTATTAAAATTTAACTATTTGGTAGAAAATTAATTTCTTGTGGGAAATCAGATTTCTGAGTGGAAAATTAAACTATTTTGTTTGTTTATTACATTTTTTGAAAATTGATAACTGTCTTTAAAATCCAAAAATTTACTTTAAAATTGAACTACTTTGCTAAACATTAATTTTGTTGAAAAGATTTACCTTTTTGTTGAAAATTCATTTTTTGGTCGAGAAAATCGAACTATGTGATCAACAATTAAAGAATTATTATAAAAATTTAAATATTTGGTAGAAAATTAATGTTTGTGTGGAAAAATGATATTTATATTTTCTGGTTGAAAATTGAGCTTTTTCTAGAAAATTCTTCTTTTTCCTTTAAAGTTAAACAGTTTTATGGAAAATTGAAATATTTGATTAACAATTAAACAATTTTATTAAAATTTAACTATTTGGTAGAAAATTAATTTTTTGTGTGGAATCAGATTTCTGGGTGGAAAATTAAACTATTTGGTTTTTTATTACATTTTTTGAAAATTGATAACTGGTAATAAACTGTCTTCAAAATCTAAAAAATTACTTGAAAATTAAACTACTTTCCTAAACATTATTTTTTTGGAAAGATTTACCTTTTTGTTGAAAATTCATTTTTTTGGTCGAGAAAATCAAACTATTTGATCAACAATTAAAGAATTTTTATAAAAATTTAAATATTTTGTAGAAAATTAATTTTTGTGTGGAAAAATGATATTTATATTTTCTGGTTGAAAATTGAGGTTTTTCTAGAAAATTCTTCTTTTACCTTTAAATTTAAACAGTTGGATGGAAAATTGAAATATTTTTTTAACAATTAAACAATTTTATGAAAATTTATCTATGTAGTAGAAAATTAATTTTTTTTGTGGAAAATCATATTTGTGGGTGGAAAATTAAACTTTTTTTTTGTTTATGAAATTGGTTTAAAATGGATAATTAGCAATAAACTAACTTTAAAATCCAAGAATTTACTTGAAAATTCAAAAACTTACTGGAAAATTTTACTACTTTGCTGATAACATTAATTTTTTTTAAAGTTTACATTTTTGTTAAAAATTCAGCTTTTTGGTCCAGAAAATAAAACTATTTTATAAAAACTTAAAACAATTTAATGAAAAATTAATATATTTGGTAGAAAATTAATTATTTGGTGGAAACTGCTATTTGTGGGTGAAAACTTAAACTATTTTATTTGTTTATTAAATTTTTTGAAAATGGATAACTGGCTGTAAAAAAAATTTTTTTTTTTTTAAATTCAACAACTTGCTTCGAACTTGAACTACTTTGCTAAATATGATTTTTTTTTAAATTTCATCTTTTTGGTTGAGGATTTAACAAAATTCTTAAAAATGCTTTATTTTTTGGTATGATTTGGTTAAAAGTTTAACTAATTTTTTTTAAATCATCTTTTGTGCTTGAAAATAAAACTAATTGGTTTTTAATTCAACTATATTGTTAGATATTAATTTTTCGTTTTCGAAAAACTTTCCTTTAGAATTAAAAATTCATCTCTTTTGTAAGAAAAGCTTTTTTTATTTAAAATTAAAAAACATTGTTAAAAATTCAGTATTTTTTCGTTTGATTCAATGAGTTTAAAATTCCTCTTTTAGAAGAAAATTCACCTTTTATGGTAGAAAGTTTATCTTTCTTGGTTGAAAATTCATTCTTGTTAGTTCAAAATGAACACTTTCTTCGTAAATTCAACTCTCAAAGAAAATGGAAATTCACATTCAAAATTCAATTCAACTCTATTTGAAAAATTTTTACCTCTCTTGGTTTGAAAATTTAAGTATTTGGTTTAAAGTCTAATTTTTTTTCAAATCGCCTCTTTCTTTTTCAGTATTAAACATTCACTTCTTTTGTTAGAAAAGCTTTTATTTAATTAAAAATTCAACAATATTGTTAAAAAAACTCTGTATTTTTTCGTTTGATTCAACCGGTTAAAAATTCACCTTTTACGGTAGAAAATCTATTTTTCTTGGTTGAAAACTCATCTTTCTTAGTTCAAAATGAACTCTTTTGTTGAAAATTAAACTGTCGTTTAAAAATTGTTTCTTGTTGGTTTCAAAATTTAACTGTTTCGTTAAAAGTTTAACTAATTTTTTTACTCCTCTTTTTTGCTTGAAAATTTACCTACTTGGTTGTTAATTCAACTATATTGTTATATCTTAATTTCTTTTTGTTGAAAATTTTTCTTTTAGAATTAAAAATTCATCTCTTTTGTTCGAAAAGCTTTTTTTTATTGAAAATTCAACAACATTGTTAAAAATTCTGTATTTTTTCATTTGATTCAACGGGTTGAAAATTCAGCTTTTTATAGAAAATTACCCTTTTATGGTAGAAAATTCATCTTTTTTAGTTCAAAATGAACTCTTTTGTTAAAAATTAAACTGTCGTTGAAGAAAATTTGCGTTTTGGTTTGAAAATTTAACTGTTTGGTTAAAATTTTTAATAATTTTTTTAACTCGTCTATTTTGCTTGAAAATGTACCTACTCGGTTTTTAAATTCGACTGTATTGTTAGATATTAATTTTTTGTTGTTGAAAAATCTTCTTTTAGGATTAAAAATTCACCCCTTTTGTTAGAAAAGCTTTTTTAAATTGAAAATTCAATTATCTCGTAAAAAACAATATATTTCGATTTGAAATCGTAAAAATTTAAGGACGTACACTACGTACAATCATTCTCAAAAGTTTCCTAGCTCTAAAATGATTTATAAAATCGACAAAAAAATATATATTATTAACGCATGTAAATATTGATGGAGAGTTCTTAGCACAATTCAGAAAAAATAATTCAGTTTAAAATAGTTAATTTATCAGTAGTTATTTAAAGGTTTAGTTTTTTCTCTCTCCTTAGGAAAAAGTTAAAATTTTTATTTAATCCTAATGATCAAGGCCTCATTTTATTCTTCTAAGGATTCTCTACATTTCTATTTGGGTTTATTTTGTTTTAAAAAATTAAGTGAGAAATCTTACAATTATTATTGTTATAAACAATCATAGTTTAAATTTTAATTAACACCGCCCAAATAGAATTTTAGAGAATTCTTCAAAGAATAAAATGAGGCCTTGATCATAACTACTGTTAAATAAACAATTTGAACCTGAATTATTTTTTTAAAGTACAACAAGCCTAATTCACGTCGCACGCTCTAACCAACTCAGCTATCCATCGCACCCAAAAATTTCATAAAATTGAAAAATCCAAAAAGTTAAAAAATTGTAATATAAACTTTTGTAAGTGCAGACATTATTTTTTAATTTTATAGCTTTGTTATTTAGCCGAAACGAGGCTGTGACGCGGCCTGTAATAAAATCACGGGCCACATGTTATATCAAATATTTGCAAACCAACCGTCATAAAATTGAAGCCAAAAATTATCGCGATAATTCACATAATAACTCGAATTTTTAAGAAAAATATTTAAACAGTGATTAAAGTTTTTTGACGTATTTTTCATTTCGGAATAATAAATTAGTAATTAAATCTCGTATCATTAAAAGTAGCATGGTAATAAATTAATTAAATATTTAAAACGAGATTCTGTTCAATTGAAGACTATCTAAAACTTCTTTTCTTTTTCATATTTTTTCTAAAATCTTGCTCTCAGAAAAAATACTTCGATTTTTCCAAATTTTTGGTTTTAGGATTAACATTTTGCCTCTTGCAGTTCAACAATTTCAGAATAATGTTTTATTATTTCAGATATTTGTATAAATTTTCATGAAACATCGAAATTTTTACTACGAAAAATGTGACTACTTAGATAATTAATAAACATTTATCTGAGTGTAGCAACCAATGTGCAATTTAGAAGATAATAATTGAATTTGTAATAATTGTTTATCATGGATAGTTTATTGAGTTACAATTTTAATTTTTTTATTACAAATTTGTTTATTTTGTAAGCTAAAGTGTTGAATTTGAATTTTTAAATAACAATCAAACAACAAATAATTTAAACAACTTAAAAATAAAGATAAAACAAAAGACTGATTATGAGCTGAAGTATTGCTAAAATAATTTCAAAACAGTTTCATCAGAAAAGTAAAGTAAAATAAAAAAAGCAAATAAATCGTCCAAGATTTTTAATTTTTCAAAAAAAGGGTGAAATTTTTTTAAGACCTGGTAGATTTAAAAAAATTGAAATGAAATTTATTATTATTAATATTATTATTATTTATATTAGTATTTTCTTTTAAAGGAGCACTAGAGGACGTTCTTTATTAAGCCGTTTAAAATTTATGACATTAAAAAAGAACATTTTTTTAACGTTAAATATCTCAGAATCTATACATTGTTTATAAAAACTCCCAGGAGACATTTTTTTACATGTAGAATATGTATGTGTGGAGAAGTTTAATTTTGGGAAAACATTTAGTTTTTCATTTTTTTACAATTTTTGCTTTTATTTTAAATTAATATTTTCTAACTTTTATATACAAAAGCATATAGTTATAAATCTCTTTACTATATTCTTTTATGTACAAGAGTTAGAAAATATTAATAAAAAAATGGTAAAAAATGAAAAAAAAAATTCCCAAAATTATTTTTTTTTTAATTTTCTTAAAAAATTGCACACGTTTTTGTGAGAAAAAATGAAAAAAAAATGTTTTTTTTACTATGAAAGACTTAATTTTAATTTTTTTTAGAAAGCCTCGAAAGATATTGACTTAAACTTCAAAAACACTTTGGATTCTTTCAAATACATACATTTTCAACGAAACCCATAAATTGTTAACAAAAAATTCAATAATTAAATTTGCATTACAAAGAATTATATTTTAAACAAAAAACAATTTTCTAGCAATCGGTAGAATTTTCTAACATACAGTTGAATTTTTTACTAAGCTGTTGAATTTTCCAGCTAACAAAATGAGTTTTTTGAAAGCTTAGTTTAATTTACAACAAAAAAGTTCATTTTCAAGCAAGCAGTAGAATTTTCATAAAAATTTCTAAATTTTCAGTTCCAGAAAAAAAATAAATTTTCAACGAAAAATGTAATGGTTAATATTTCAAATAAAAAGCACTTTTCTTCTAAAACAAAAAAAGTTTAATTTTCTATGAAATCAAACAAAAAACTAATTTTATATAAGCAATTTAATTTTCTACCAAATAGTTAAATTTTCAGACAAAAAGATTTATTTTCAACCAAAAAGACGAATTTTCGACAAAATAATTAAAATTTTAAATTAATAGTTTAATCTTCAACCGAAAACTTGAATTTTTTCTACTAAATAAATTAATTTTCAAACAATTTCATAAATTTTCTAATAAATAGTTTAACTTTTAAACTAAAAAGGAATAATTTTAACCGAACATTAAATAGTAAAATTTCCATTACAAAAAATTAATTTTCAAGCAATAAAACAGCAACTAATGAAAAAAAGCATTTTTAACCAAAAAGATTGATTGTTAACAGGATTGTTTAATTTTCAAACGAATAATAACATTTTCAGCCAAAAATGATAAAAAATAAAAAAAATCTGGTTACACCAACCAGAGTTCTGAATACTCTAACCATAAAGATTGTAAGGCCATATTTAACAAGACATTTTTTTAGTGTTATTTTACACTAAAAACCGTTGAGTTAAAAAAATGTGGCAACAAAATATTTGAATCTTTAATGAAAATAACTTAATTTTCAACCAAAAAAGTTGCATTTCTAGCAAAAAAAATTACATTTCTGCGGCAGCAGATAAATTGTCAAACCAAAAAGCAGTATATATACAAAAACAATTGAATTTTCAACAAAGAAAAAGATACTTTTGTTAATAAAGAAAAAAATATCTAAAAGGTTGCATTTTTTCCCAAAAAGTCGAATTTTCTACAAAACAATTGAATTTTCAATCATTTCAAGCATTTTTAAGAAATAAGTTAATTTTTTAACACACAAAGACGAATTTTTAACAAAATAGTTGAATTTTCAATCAAAAGATTGACTTTATACACAAATTGTTGAATTTTCAACAAAATAGTACAATTTCCAATCAAATAATAAAAATTTTAAACATAAAATATTAATTATCAAGAAAAAATATAGTAGTTGCTAATTTAAAAAAAATTAATCTATTTTCATTGAGGACTCAACTATTTTGTTTTGAAATTTTTATTTTTTTTTGTTAAATTCAACTGTTTTTAATTTAAAATAACACTCGAAAAAATATCTGGTTAAATAAGCCCTTACTATTTATTCTGGTTAGAGTAACCAGAATTCTGGATGATGTAACCAGATATTTTTTGAGTGAACAATATTTTTTGATTAAAATATCAACTTTTATTTCTTTTGTAGAGAATTAATCTTTTTTGGCTGAAGATTTTATTATTAAGTTGAAAATTCAACAATTTTGTTAAAAAGTCAATATTTTTGGTTGAAAATAAAGTTTTTGGTTTAAAAATTAGTTTTCTTTTTGTTTGTAAATTAATTTTTTGCAATAAAAATTTTAATATAAAATTTTTTGTTAAAACTAATCTGTTTGAGTTTAAAAATTGAACTGTTTCGTTGAAAATTTATGTAATTGATTGAAAATTCTTTTGTTTAGTAGAAAATTATTCTTTCTGGTAAAAATGCAACTATTTGGTTCAAAGTTGATCTATTTTCTTGATAATTAATTTTTCTTTTTACAAAAGTAATCTTATTCGCGTTTAAAAGTATCATTGTTTGGTTTACAATAATTTATGTATTTTGTTTAAAATTATTTTTTATTGTCGTACAAAATAAATTTTTTTGTTAAGAAATGCAATTTTTTGGTAGAAAATTAATCTATTTTTGTTTGATTTTCTACAAAAATAAGAAAACTGAAATTTGGGCAAAATTCATAAATATTGTAAACTACACTGTTAAATTTTCGACAGGGAATAAGATCAATTTTATACCAAAAATATTAATTCTCAAGAAAATACATAAACTTTGAAACAAATAGTTGAATTTTCAACCAAAAATATTTATTTTCAACGAAAAAGATGAATTTTCTACAAAAGAATTAAATTTTTAAGCCAATAGTTTAATCTTTAATCAAAAAGATTAATTTTCCACTAAATAAATGACTATACAAAGAATTACAAAAATATTGAACCAAGTACTTGAAATTTAAAAATAAAAAAGATTAATTTTAACAGAAAATGCAATAGTAAAATTTTCATTAAAAAAATTAATTCTCAAATAAAAAACTAAATTTCCACAAATCAGTTGATTTTTCTACCAAAAAATTGAATTTTGTACAAAACTTTTGAATTTTTCAACTAAAAAGACGAGTTTTCTTCAAAAAACTGCATTTTCAACTTAAAAACATGAATTTTCATCAAAAAGGTTTATTTTGAACCAAGCAGTAAAATTTTTAATTAAATTGCTGACTTTTATGATTAAGAAATTAACTTTTCGTAAACAGAAGACGCATTAAGAACAAAAACAGATGAACTTTCATAGAAAAATGTGATCTCTAATATTTAAATTAAAAAGAATTTTTTTCTAAATCAAAAATATCATAATTTTTTACGAAAAAATTGCATTAAAAAAAATTAATTTCGTACAGCAATAAAAAAAATAATTTTTAACAAAATAAATACATTATTTTAAACCAAACAGTGAAATTTTTAAACGCGAATAAGATTAATTTTATAGCAAAAAAATACATTCTCAAGAAAAGATATCCACTTTAAACCAAATAGTCGAATTTTCAGACAAAAAGATTTATTTTCAAGCAAAAAGACGAATTTTCAACGAAGTAATTAAATTTTTAAGTGAATAGTTGAATCTTCAGAAAAAATAATTTTATACTAAATAGATGAATTTACAAATAATCACATAAATTTTCGACCAAGCAGTTGAACGTACGAAAATTCAGTATTAAAATTTGCATAAAAAAATAATTTTAAAACAAAAAAGACATCCCTATTGAAGAATCTGACGTCGGAAACGACATCGGAAACTGCAACGAAAATGACGTAGGAGATTATATCGGAAATGACGCCGGAAATGACATCGTAACCGACGTCGGAAGCAAAATCGGACTTTGGGAT